>PISX010011371.1:0-65566 GCA_004024625.1 Mellivora capensis | reverse complement strand
GAATATTCATTCATACTAAATACGCCGTCGACAGAGCTAGTTAAATCCTACTAACTTGTAAGTTTTCTGAGGACAGACACTCATGTTTTAGATTCTCTTTTGAAACTAGCAAGTTAGATGTGAAAATATCTATTTTTTAATGTCAAAATCGTGGGTGTCTCTCCTAATAAATCAGGTACCATTAAAAATGCTGCTTAGGGACGCCTGGGTAGCTTAGTTGGTTAAGCATCTGCCTTCTGCTCAGGTCATGATCCCAGGGTCCTGGGATTGAGTCCCACATCTGGCTCCTAGCTCAGTAGGGAGCTTGTTTCTCCCTCCCCTCCCCCTACTCATGTGCACATACACACGTTCGCTCTCTGACAAATAAAGTCTTGAAAAAAAATAAAAAATAAAAATGTTGCTTATACATCCTGGGGTACCTGGCGGCTCAGTCAGTTGAGTGTCTTACACTTGATTTCAGCTCAAATCACAATCTCAGGGTTGTAGGATTGAGCCTCACATTGGGCTTGCAATGAGCATGAAGCCTGTTTGGGATTTTCTCTCTCCCTCCTCCTGCCCCCTCATTTGCTCTCGTGCTCTCTTTCTCTTTAGAAAAAATAAAAAAATAAAAAATAAAAATGTTGCTTATACATCCTTTTTTTAATATTAGGAAAGACTTATTATGTTGAGCTAAGGATAGAAAATTGTATATGCTCCATGACCTTGTTTTTATAAAAAGAAAACACTCTAAAGTATTTCCTAGTTATCTTAGGGTAGTCAAAGTCCTAGAGTTTGCTTATTATATTTCTATATTTTGTAATTTTCTATTATATGAATGCATTACTTTTATAATTTTGAGGTATATATTTTGTAAATTGAGAATGTTGCTTGTGAACCTTTCCTGAGTCCTACATTTCTTTTTAAATGTAACCACTATGGACAATACTAGAAATTACTTCCTTTTTCTACCTCCAATGTCCTTCTTTCTCTGACTTCTTTACCTAAATTTCTATCCACAGCTTGTTCATTAAGGAAAACTTCTTAATTAATCCCAAATGAATGAGATGTTCTTGACTCTTTTCAACCCTGATGTAACTCATTTTGTGTAAGTTCTTAATTTACTCACATTCAAATCTTCTATTTTCTGAAAATCAATCTATTTTAATCTACCTTCCCCCCCTACCCAATAGACTACCAGGACACTGCATTTCCTTCCAGTTAGTATCTGCTCAGGGAATATAACCTCAACCCCAGATAAACAAACTGTAGAGAAGAGAAATCTCCTGGAAAATATGATTTTGATGCATTCTAAAGTTGAACAGAATTAGTTTTACTGCTACTATTATTTATAATTTAACTCCCACATGCTATTTATATGTATTGAATTCATATTTTTCATTTAAGGGGAGACGACTTCTTGTCTCTCTATTGCAACTTTCAAAAATAATGGATTCTATTACTCTGAGAGCCAAATGGTCTTAGGTAAGCTCCTAAAATAACACAGTTCTATGTGGAAAGCCCTCAGGAGAAAAGAACTGATCATGAAAACCATTTAACATGAACTAGAAGGTCAAGTATGACCGAACCCACCTGTTTCCAGTTCTTTCTCGTACTCTCTTGCACTAAGCTCCCACAGCAGGTATCAGTCTCACCCCAAGAATAGGAGCTGTGTTCCTTCTCCCCATAAGACTACTGCTTAAGACAGTCTCTTCATTCCTGACACCTTCTGCTCTTTGCAGACTCCATTGTCTCAAGTTTCCCTCTAAGCACTGCTGTCTCTGGGAAGCCATCTGACTGCTTAGCCTTGGCCAAGGCTCTTTACACACTAACATATCAAACTTCTCTTTTTGAAAATGCTCACCTCAATCTGTAACTACAGACCTAGTACAGAATACCTCAGACATAAGGACTGACCACAAAAAGGTTGCACAACACTGAAGATACACTAAAAACTACTGAATTGTACACTTTAAAATGCTGACATTTATGGTATGTGAACTGTATACCAACAATAATTTTTAAGTTAAAAAAAAATAGGAAAGTTGGGCAATAGAAGTTAAATAGGCTTTTTGTCAAGGGACAGAATAGCCTCAAGTAAACTAAAGGTAAGTGACCCTAAGTATGGACTCACCTAGGTTGTCTAGGTTTACCAGAATAGCCCTACTCTATACCTGCTATCCTCAGGGTCATTAACAGAATCCCCCCTCAGTCCCAAAACCCTCCCAACATGGACAATAAACCATATGGTTATCCTAACTATGTATACCCAATCTCCAGGAACAGAATTTCATAAATACATCTGACCACTGCTAAGATTCCTCAGAACATACTTAAAGAAATGCTGCATGAAATGGCAGAATAAAAGTTGCAGAAGTCATGAAAACCCATTATTTCTGAATTTTCCGGTTCAGAGCCTAGAACTGATCCCCCATGAATGGAGAATGTAAATTTAAGTATCTATTATGGGCCGAGAAGTTTTTTTTAAATAATAGAACCACTACTGTTGCTATTATTTTAATAGGCAGCAGCCACGTAATGAAGTGTGCCTGTTAAATGAATAATAAACAAAAGACCTGAAATCAAATAGAGAAAGAATATAAGGCCTGAACATACCCCTTAAAATGCAAAAACAATGGCTCAGTGCAATAGGGGGGAATCACACAGATTTGAGGAGGCTTTTAACCGACAAGAGAAATAATGAACAGTGTGATATGAGCACCAAAATAGTTGTTATAATTTTAAGTTTAATAAACCACACAGTATGCAAAATGTGAATTTCAGTATTTCCATGTTACTGATCAGATGTAGCTAAAATACCACTTCCGACTATGGGAGAGTATGGCAGAACAGAAAGCACACTAGCTTGGCCGTCAGACTGTCCTAGAATCGTATCACGGCTCACAGTTCCAGCATCAATAGCTCTGTGACTACAGGAAAAGCACTGGACCTCTCTGAACTCAGCCTTCTCACCTTCAGAACAGGGTAATGGCACTACTAGCTAGATGGCCGCCACAAGTACACGTGGGAATATCTGCTCAAGGCCTGACAAATGCATGTGGAAAAGGAACATGTTAGCAGCTATGGTTAACTGCTTTTATTACTAGTTTCTTACTCTCTTCAGAACAGTGTTTTCAGAACTGTCAAAGAAAAGATTAGCAAAACGAAAAAGGAAACACCCCCCTCACCTGTCTACTACACTCCCCGGCTGTACTTCCTTCACAAAGATATCAACTTGTCCCAGACTGTGACTTCTCAGGGCCACCACACTGAATCCGAGGCCTCCGGATGAAGGCCGTTCTATATCAATATATTCAATTTGCCGGCCCTAAAGAAGGGGGATAAAAAAAAGTCAATGAAGCACATCTACCCAACCGCACCCTTTCCAAAGAACTGAAATTACTATTTTTGTGAGCAACACAAAAAACAGCTTCTCCTAAGTCATCTCTATCCAAAAAAACTTAGCATTTCAGCAATAAATTATTTCTGGAAATCTTCTCACTTGATTATTTTCAGTAGGACTTAAGAGGAAGTGTGCAGAGTTCTGCAACCTCAGGGAATCAGAGAGGAATTTTCACACTTCATTCACATTATAAGATGAAGCCCAAACTGGATACAAACTCCTGAGAAAAACAACTTTTTCCAAAGTAAGTTCTAAATTACTTTTTACACTACATTTCTCTAAATTCTCCTCGTGCAAAAAACATTTTTAAATGAAGAAAGCAAAATAGATATCAAAAATACACTACTGTTCAGCCTAAGTTAGAACCAGCTGCATTTGTTAGGGTCCTGTTTTTAATTTTATTGTGATGAATTAATATTCCATTTTATTAGGTTAATTCAAAAGATTACGGAAAGGCTCCCATTCAAATGGGCTGTATGTGTAATGAACAAATATTTGATTGCTTTAAAATAACTGCATTTATGACATGAGAACTTCATAAAATGTAATCACATAACAAAAGCATCACATAAAAATAATTATTAGTCAAATTAAGCGGATAGACTTATAAAGTCAAAAAAGGAATTAGTATAGATTTAAATATTATACCTTAAACAGATTCTTTTTGATCTTAAAACTCAACTTTCATTTTTTAAAGACACCTATTAGAAGATGAGTTGAACAAACACAAAACACACCCAAAATTCAATGATCTATTTAATTTTTAATAGGTATTAGGGATAAAACTGGATTACTCTCTCAAATGTTTCCTGAGATTTCCCAAATCATATTAACTCTAACTCTCATTAATTCTGTTTTGATAAAAAATTAAAAACAGTTTCAAAGGAAATTTTATCACTTCTTGTAGACATCAATTTTCCTGTGATCAAAATCATAATCTTTCAAGTCCAGATATGTGTCAAATTGGAGTAATTATCTAAAAACTCCTTACCACATACAGATATTTTCCTTGAGTAATTTTAAGCCAATAAATTTCTAATACATAGGTTAGAAATAGTATCAGTCTCTCCTAACAAAATAAAAATGTGAGCAAACCACACAGAGTAGCAAATTTTAAGGCAAAAAGAGAGTATTCTTTTTTAAAGAAGGAGTACTGTTTTCTTTTTTAATCTATAACAGGAGAAATATAGCTAAATAGTCCCATGACAAGATATAACTTTACCTGAGCCATCTGTTGAATGACTGAGTTAAAGTCTTCATTTGCTGACTTAGGAGTCCAAGGAAATAACCCAGAGACAGTCAAGTTAGTAGAAGGTCTTTGGGCATTCCCATTAGGAATGGCACCATCTGTAAACACTAATAAACCTTTCCTAGAAAAATCAAAGTTGGCTGAACAATCTGAGGGTATGTGGCTGAGCTGTTGAAGAGAAAAACAAAAGAGAATCATTAGCAGAAACCTATAGAATATAAATTATTTCGGCTTATTAAATATTGTTTTACCCATTATATGTATAATTTGCAAATTAAATATTTAGACATGAGAAAAATAAGACACAGATATGTGAATATGTGTGTTTATTAGGCTATAAATCATTTCATTTAGTATTACACAGAATATTTAATAGGTTAAAATGTATTGCTTCCTGGGGCTCAGTCCATGGAGTGTCTTTTGGTTTTGGCTAAGGTCAAGATCTCAGAGTTGTGAGACCACCGAGTCTGCTTGAGTCTGCATGACTTTTGGTTTGGGCTAAGGTCAAGATCTCAGAGTTGTGAGATCACAGAGTCTGCTTGAGACTCTCTCCCTCTCCTCTCCTTCTCCCTCTAACCTCTCCCAGCTAACGTGCTCTCTCTCACTCTCTCTCTAAAATAAATAAATCTTGGGGTGCCTGGGTGGCTCAGTGTTAAGTGTCTGCCTTCGGCTCAGGTCGCGATCCCAGGGTCCTGGGATTGAGCCCCACCTATTTAAATAAGTACAACTTATATTCCAAAACCAAACACAATATTTATCATAAACATTTTAAGTAGGCTTTATGCCCAACGTGGGGCTTGAACTCAAGACCCTAACATAAACAGTCACATGCTCTACAGAGTGGGCCAGCCAGGAAACCCCCATAAATATTCCTAAACTACCCATGCCAGTGCTACCTACAGTTCACAAGTCCCAGTACAGTCTTCTTGCTGAATTAAGTGCACTTAGAGAGAGTTTGTCCGTCTCTGTCTCCTTCCATGTTTCTTTGCTGGTTTGAATATACCAACATGTAAAACCCTGATAAGTAACTTACTTGCCCTTTCAGTTGCCTGATGGACTGCTGAAGTGTGAGTATCTGATTGAAGAGAGGGCTCTTTAGTGTCTCATAAAACAGAGAGAGCTTCTCATTTTGTGATGTGTCTCCCTTCTCCTGCAGTTTCATTTTTAGGCGATCAAGAACTTGTAGGACCTGCAATTTATCTTGTTTGAAGAAGGATAATCAGAGCACAGTTAATCCCATTGTATCTTCCATTTCTGAATCAGTAATAAATTTACTGATAGAAGTACATATCTAGTATACCTGGAGCGGGATTTTCAGGCATTTTGAACGATTGTCTTCAATCCCTTTTAAAGAAATCTAAAGAAAAAATTTAAAACAAAAGATGATTTTCCATTAGTGTATACTTGTCTATAGTTCTGTAAAAAAATTATAGAAAATCTCAAGAACATGCTTCATCAAAAGGCTTCACTCAAATTCAAACTAGAGTAACCCACTAGGTTGCCTCAAACTAGAAAGATGAGCACACAATTTGCTCAGTGTTGACGAAAACATGAAGCAACTGGAACTCTCAACATCACTAGCAGAAACATGAAATGGCACACGCGCTTTGAAAAGTTGTCTGGTAGTTTCTTACAGAGTTAAAAATACACTTACCGTATGATTCAGCACTTCCACTCCTAAATCCTTACGAAGAAAAGTGAAAATACAAACTCACAAAAGACCTATACATGAATATTGGTAGCATTTTTATTTATAGAATGTAAACAGAATTCTCGGGAATTAAAGTGAAAAACAAGTACAAATATACACAACACGGATCGATCTCAAAAATACTACGTTGAGGTAAAGAAACCAAATAAAAAAAGGTTACAGACTGTATGATTCCATCCACATGAAGTTCAATCTATAGTTATAGATTAGTTTACCTGGGCAGGGTAGAAAGTTGCTGACTGGGAAAAGATTTGAAGGAGTTTTTTGGGGTGATGGAAATGTTCTAAGTTTTGAATGGGGTACTTTTTGTTTACACAGATGTATACATTTGTCCAAATTCATTGACTTACATGTTCTAAATCAATATTTTTTGTACACAAATTACAAATTATACTTAAAGTTGATTTTGTAAAAAAAAAAAAAAAAACGCTCCTGGGCTGGAAAAGAACATCTACATTAAGAGGTGAAAAGATTTTAGAGAGATTGAGGGAAAAAAAAACCCTAAGCAGCACAGACGGTCCCAGATTCCTACTAGTCCTCTGAGTCTCCAAAAGGTAATCACCCAATATATTGGCATTATCTGTATTTTTAATTCCAGTGATTTGTTCAAACTAGCCTAAAATGTAATGTGATCACAACTCAAAATTCCAGCAAACCCTCTGCAAGAACCAAACCAGTACTTTCACAGTGGTCATTTATACTACTGGTACACCAGGTTGTAGTGAACCATCAAAGAAACAGGAGTACTATACAGTGAAAATTCTCTTACATCAACTCTGCATACAGTTGCTGAACGAGGTTTTCATCTTCTAATTCAAAGTCACTAAGTAGGAAAGTGTATTAAAACCCAGTAGGGGATGCCATCTGCATTGATAAAAGGTCCATGTATTCCATCCAAATGTTCACTGAACTGCTGAATAGACGAACCTCTACTGATGAGCTCAACATCTCAACTGTGCAAACTTTACAACTACCCATTGCCAGCTAACAGTAACAAAAGACCGTTACGATGGCACTATCCTTTTTAGCCTAAGGTCCGAGAGGACAAGAGCAGCTCTGTCTGTGGTCATTAACAGATTGACCTCTCTGAAAGAAAGAATGAAAGCTAAAACTAGGAGACGCAATTTTTTTACTCTCAGACCGGCAATTTTTTTAAATTAATAATAGCATGTATTCTAGAGGTCATGAAAAAACAAGTGGTAATATAAATTTTTTTTTTATTTCTTTTCAGCGTAACAGAATTCATAGTTTTACACCACACCCAGTGCTCCATGCAATGTGTGCCCTCCACAATACCCATCACCAGGCTCCCCCAACCTCCCACCCCCCGCCCCTTCAAAACCTTCAGGTTATTTTTCAGAGTCCATAGTCTCTCATGGTTCATCTCCCCCCCAATTTCCCTCAACTCCCTTCTCCTCTCCATCTCCCCATGTCCTCCGTGTTATTAATTGTTATGCTCCGCAAATAAGTGAAACCACATAATAATTGACTCTCTCTGCTTGACTTATTTCACTCAGCATAATATTTTTTTTAAAGATTTTATTTATTTATTTGATAGACGGGAGATCACAAGTAGGCAGAGAGGCAGGCAGAGAGAGAGGGGGAAGCAGGCTCCCCACTAAGCTGAGAGCCTGATGTGGGGCTCGATCCCAGGACCCTGGGATCATGCCCTGAGCTGAAGGCAGAGGCTTTAACCCACTGAGCCACCCAGGTGCCCCTGGTAATATAAATTTGCACAATCTTTTAGGAGAGCAACTTTAGCAATAGCTATCGATACATTAAATTTGCATTCTCTTTTACCCAGAAGAGCTACTTCTGAGGGTCTCCCGAAAAGAAATACTTGTAAAAGGGCACACAGATGTATTGTACAAGAATATTTACTTCATTGTTATGAACAAAACTCCAGGAAAAATTAATCTGGCAAAAGCAATCAGGCATTCTAATAAAGTAGGTCTAAATCCACTGAAATGAGAAGGGGAGGGAATCAGTTAACAGTAAGCCTGTGGCTCCCTCCTTCAGGGAAGGATTACCAGCTTGATAACCAGAACCCCTTGCAAACACCCTAAAGGTTTTTGATAGATAATATCCCCTCATTTTTAAATGTCAGGAAATGTCTTAATTGCTTTTGGTAAATAATCTGAAAATGGATGGATTTATGGGTCATGGCTAGAAGATACACAGACATTTTCTATTTGTGTAACTAATGGAGTATAAAACTCAGGATTCCCCCAAACACAAAAGGTTTCCTTTGAGAAAAACATTTCTATATATATTATTGAGAACCTATCAAGTAACCCAAAACAAAAATGTGTCCTAAGGTTGAATTTTACTCCCGTAAGCAAATTAAAAATTGTGGTTAAAGTCTGTCAGAAATATATTTATAAATGATTTAATGTCAACCTACACGTAACTAGGTTTTTAAAGTGTGTGGATAATGTCCTAAGAAGAAAAGTGCCATTTTTCGGCTGGGTACTCCTCTAGCAAGGAATGTGTGTCCCTATCTCCTCCCTGTAATGGCTGAATCATGAGTATGGTTTGGTGCTCATTTGGTGAGGTTTGATCCCATTCACGTGAGAATGCTTTGACAATTCAATCCTCTATGTTAACACAAGGACATCATCTAACAGGCACAACTGAATAGGCAAAGAGCAAGTTTCGGGGTATGTGCATTATTTGATTTTTATAAGAAAAAAATATGTATTTGTGTGTAGGTTTCTAGATTGAGAAAGATAATTTCACAGTGATTAACTTCTGGAAAGTAGGGTACCTGGGTGGCTCAGTTGTTTAAGTGACTGCCTTCGACTCAGGTCATGATCCTGAGGTCCTGGGTGGGGAGTCTGCTTCTCCCTCTGACTCTACCCCGTCTTGTGCACTCTCTCTCTAAAATATATAAATAAAATTGTAATTTAAAAAAATTCTAGAAAGTAGAAATGGGGATAGGAGATTAAAAAAAATTAGACTTCAACCTTACAGATTTTAGTGCTGCTTGAATTTTATTTTAAAAGCATGTCTTATTTTGTAACTTAAGAACTAAAAAAGGCAAAAAGATAATGGCTGAAAAGGTCTAATGAGAGAGCATAGCAGATACAAAGATAATGACAACACAATAGGATGATTATATTCTAAGGCATAACCATCAATTGCAGTGGTGTGGGCCATGAGCTAAGTGAAATCACAAAGGGAGACGGACTAAACCTGCGTGGGGATGTTTGGAACACTGGCAAGAGAACACATCCGAAACTTCTCTCGCAAAAGAGAAAGAATGTGGTGTAAAGGAGTAGTCATTTGCCTACAATAACCTCAGATTACCCAGCATCATTATGGATGCTGTTCCATTTCACTCCCAAAACTGTTGCAGTTATGAATGGATAGAAAAGAAGTGGCGTATATATATAACAGGTATTATTCAGCCATAAAAAAAGAATGAGACCCTGCCATGGATGGACCTACAGGGTATCATGATAAGTGAAACAAAACAAAGACAAATACCATATGATTTCACTCGTTTGTGGAATCTAAAAAACAAAACAATGAGTAATCAAAAAAAAATCTCTTAAATACAGAGAACTGATGGTTGCTAGAAAGGAGGTGGGTAGAGGGATGGGTGAAACAGATAAAGCTGATTAACAGGTACAAACTTCCAGTTATAAATTTTAATTTATTTTTTATTAATTATTTTTATTAACATAAAATATATTATTTGCCCCAGGGGTACAGGTGTGTGAATCATCAGGCTTACACACTTCACAGCACTCACCAGAGCACATAGTCTCCCCAGTGTCCAATAACCCAGCCATCCTCTCCACAACCCCCCTCCCCTCAGCAACCTCAGTTTGTTTTGTGAGATTAAGAGTCTTTTATGGTTTGTCTTCAAAATTTAAAAAAATTTTTAAGTGTCACAGTTTGAATGACATGTAAGGCTACCCTGGGTAAGGGGTTCTCAAATTTTAGCATGCATCAGAATTACCAGGAAGGCTTGTGCAAACACAAGTTGCCAGGGCCCACCCCCCAGAGTTTTTTGTTTGTTTTTGTTTTTTATTTGACAGAGATCACAAGCGGGCAGAGAGACAGGCAGAGAGAAGGGGAAGCAAGCTCCCTGCTGAGCAGAGAACCCAATGCGGGGCTCAATCCCAGGACCCAGAGACCATGACCTGAGCAGAAGGCAGAGGCCCTAACCCACAGAGCCACCCAGGCGCCGCCCACCCCACCCCACCCCCGCCGGAGTTTTTGACTGCAGGTCTGAGATGAACCAGAGAATCTGCATTTCTAACAAGTTCCCATGTGATCCTGACACTGCTAGCCCAGAGACCACATTTTGAGAACTACTATACGCAGGTGTAAAAGCTCATGAATTTCTATGAGAGTATTTAACTAGCTTTAAATGACCTAGGTCTCTGAAAATAGGACAAAAAAAAAAAGTGTTTGTGTGTGGGTTTTTTGCTTTTTGTTTTGTTTGTTTGTTTGTTTTTCTGCAAGTGTAGACTGCAAATTGATGCTTGGCTCACAAAGAGGTAAGTCCCAAAATTGGGAATAAGCATTTAGAAACCACATAATGTGGTAGAGTAATAATGTTGATCTATCCAATTTAGTAATAAGACCTTGACTTACTTTTTATTTCTTTTTTTAATTTCATTTTTCTAACAATTCCTTTTTCTGATAACTGATTACAAAATACTGATTACAAAAATATCAGTCCTTGGAAGACTGTGGGTGCAGGGGAATCCTGATCTCTTACCACTGACAGCTTAAGAAGCACAGACTTAAATAGACTTTGAGAGGGTCCCTGTAAATAATGTGAAGTAGACTGGTCTTTATCCTGTAAGCAACAGGAAGTAATTAAAGGCTTTTAAGCTGGGAGGTATTGAGTCCAGATTTCTATTTAAAAAGGTCATTCTGGTAATAGGATAGATTAGTGGCCTTTAAACATTTTTAAACACACATTCCCATCAGTGAGAATATGGTGACCGTTCACCTTATTTTTTATAATTATATACACGTACTATTATTTACATGTCGTGTTTTAAACTTTACATAAAATTTAAAATGTCATGACAGTAAGATAGAAACACTAAAAATTTTAGCACAGTTTTATGTCCTTTTCCTACCGTCCCAGTGGATCCTTCCGTACATTTTGGAAACCACGGTGGTAGAGTATCCCTCAGAAAGGGTTAAGAGAAGAAACTGGTTGGCAATTTAACCTTCTGACTCATACTTAATAAAGGCTAAACCCTATCCACCATGCAGGCATGGAAAATTACTACAGTCCACGGTGTTAGGTAATATCGAGGGAAGACTAAAGCCTTAAAATATACGAGGACAGAAGGGAGAAATATAGTAATTCTACAGCTCAACAACCAGTAAGCAGCACACAGGCTAAAATCTTCAACCAAACCACCTTGAACTATTTGACTAGACTGACAAACAGGGCTTACAGCGAGGTATCTCAAGGTTGTTTAAACATGGTGAAGCACAGATGGGCCACCTAGAATCGGTCATAGAGGATATTAAAATGCCACCGTGTGCCGCTGTCCTCACAGTGCTACGGCCTCCAGAGAAGGCGTAGTTATTATGCTCAGTGGCTTCCACTCCATCATTGATCAAGAGAGTCTGAGCCATGAATTTTTCATGCCTGGTTCACTGTAGGATTTGACTGAAGGAAATTATTATAATACTGTGGCTTTTCTTTATACCCAGGCCTTTAGCCATTACCAATTAATGGAATATATGAAAAAAAGAAGCTGATGCAGAGACAGACATTTAATTTGATTTAAATTTCTAGGTGGAGGAAACTTACTGAATAGATTATTAACCTCCTCCATTCAAGAATTTAAGAGAACGAAGACCCTGAGCATCATACTTTACAGATTCCCAATAGCTCACAGAATAGAACACCCCAAGACACCTTATACTCCTATCTTGAAAATTTGGGAGAAAAAGATCACTGGCAATCAGTTTGGCAAAGTACAGGTATTCAGCCTCTAAGTGCAGATATGAATTAGGAGATCACAAACTCTTCCCTGGGAATTCCCCAGAGCCAGAGGGAACGAGGGAGTTTGAACAATCTGAAAGCTAATAACTATAAATGAAGTCATGATTTCAGAAGTTATTCAAAAATATAAGTCCACAAACAGCTCAAACTTTTTTTTAAGAGAGATTTTATTTATTTTTGCAAGAGAGAGAGTGAGCTCCAGCAAGAGGGTTGGGGGCAGGAGGGGAGGTAAGGGAAGAGGGAGAAGCAGACTCCTTGCAGAGTAGGAAGCCCAACTCGGGGATTCAATCCCAGGACTCTGGGATCGTGACCTGAGCTGAAGGCAGACACTTAACAGACCGAGCCACGCAGACGCCCAACAACTTACAGTTTCTTTTTTTTTTTTTTTTTAAAGATTTTATTTATTTATTTGTCAGAGAGAGAGAGAGAGAGAGCGCACAGGCAGACAGAGGCAGAGGGAGAAGCAGGCTCCCTGCTGAGCAAGGAGCCCGATGTGGGACTCGATCCCAGGACGCTGGGATCATGACCCGAGCCAACTGAGCCACCCAGGCGTCTATTGCTTCCTTTGAAGTGCAAAGCTCAGGTTGTATCTAATTATCACGCCTTTGTCCCCAAAGCTCAGCATTTGTGAGGTAGCATTTAAATGGGAAACAAACTCTCCTAGCCAAAGTAAACACATCTGCTACCATGCTAATACAGATTCAAGACAGTTGTCACAGTCTTGTGTCCTTATCATATGACAAGGCCTTTCGTAATCCCTTAGATACAAAAGATAATATATTTTTTGGCTTCTGCCAAACTACTACATTCCTGGAATTCTGGGAACATATATAAATTCCAGAACCCTGATATTTTGGGGGCCATATGCTTAAGCCATACCAATGCTTAAGTAAGTGCACTTAATGCTAGATATTCAGGACATGTTGAAATTGAAGATGAAAGATACTGTGTTAAACTCAGAATCAGAACTGAAAATTGAGTCAGTTCTTCACAATAATTCAGTTGGCTAAGTACTAATTCTTACTGAACTATTCAAAGCTAATCAATGCATATCAATATTCTGGCTGTGACTTGGCCACTGAGTGAGAACAAAGTTAAACTGTTTCATGGTATGCTTTTGTATTTCTGTTGGCGGCAGTTTTCTCTAATTATGGACAAAAAAATAAAAACAAAAACAAAAAACCCAAATCTGGGCAATTTTCACGCTTAGGGATCTCTGTGTAGCCAGTCCCTTACTGAAAGGGCCCAGGCATTCATAAATTATTAGTTTCCACATCAAATATTCTGCTCAATGCTCCCCATACGGTAGGCTGTATGCCCTTCTCTTCAGAAATATGGTGATGGCATTTTCGCCATGCTTGTGGTATTCAAAAACAATCCTAGCAAATTGTGAAATACACCAAACTAGGCTTCCCATCAGTGTTCACCCTCCTCTCCTTCCTCCTGACCTTCTCCCCCAGACCATTTAATCTAATTACTAAATCACATAATTCACCTTTTGGTGTCTACTACGCACCAAATGCAAGGGCATTCTGTAAAACATCTCATTTATCTTAACAAGGTAGTATTATCACCCCCATTTTGCAGATGCAGGGAACTTGCTACAATTTCCAAAAAACAAGGAGGAAATTTCACCTTGGAAGGAGGGAAAGTCAATTGTTAATGACTTTAAAAATGAGAGCCGGCTATTTCACATTTTCAACAGCGAGAGAGTGTTTGTCAACTTAATTCACCTCCCTCTCCTACCACACTCTTGTCCTGGGGCTTCTTCATTAGAACTCCAGAAAGTAACTCCAAAGGGACTGACTGCCCATTTCAAGGCAGGAGCCTTACCCAGCCTCTACTGTCAAAGTCACACCCATCCATTAGGCGTTAAAGTTAAATGAAAACGGGTCTGCCCCTGAAAGCTACCTACTAACCAGACAAGATGTGCAGAGCACCAAAACAAAGGGCAGGACTTTTGGTTCTGTTTTTAAGAGTAAGACCAACATGAGAGAATGCTCATCTCACAGAGAGTTCACTTTTTTTTTTTAAGTTTATTTAATCAATCTCTACACCTAACATGGGGCTTGAACTCACAACTCCAAGATCAAGAGTCGCATGCTCCTCCAACTGAGGCAACCAGGTGCCCCTTACGAACTTCTTTTAATCTGAAGGCAGCTCCATAAATCCATATCATCAATATACAGATAATCCAAATCTGAAACTCTTAAAATACACACTACCTTTGTTTATAATATTGTTGTTCAACATGTTTTTAAACTATATAAGTGATCATACTCTATATTTATCCTTCAGCAATTTGTTTTACCTTATCTTTACAGTTTTACAATTAGTCATGAGAATACAGGATATATGCAGCTTCTCTTCATTCATTGTAACAACTAAATAATATTCCACTGTAGGAATCCATGATTTTCTCCCCCAATCTCCTGCAAATAAGCATTTAGATTGTTTCCTATTGGTCACAAACACAAAAACAGGATTAGAACGAAATACCTACTTCATTAATCTACTGTTTTCCAGTTGATTCAATCAGCAATTCATAAAATAAGTAAGATTCTATAGCCTAGGAAGTTTGAAATCCTGGAGACCTGGGATCTACAGCTGGGACCAGCTCTGTGTTCTTGCACCAATTGTTTAAATTTCCCTTTAGCTCAGATTTCTCATTTGTAAAACGGAGTTAATGAAAATTACTACATATTTGCCGTTGAAAGGACGAAATAAGGTATTGGAAAACATGCACGAAATAAGGTATTGGAAAACATGCATTCTGGCACACAGTGTACCTTCAATACAGAGTAGCTACTACTGTTATCAACAACCTCTCCTGGGGTGCCTGGGTAGCTCCACTGGGGGTCTCCCTTCCACTAGGTCAGGATCCCAGGGTCCTGGGGTTGAGCTCCAGATCGCATCAGGCTGCGTGCTTGTCGGAAGCCTGCTTCTCCCTCTCCCCCTGCTTGTGTTCCCTGTCTCTTGGTATCTCTCTCTTTCAATAAACAACCACCACCACCTCTCCTTTCAATCAAAATTATTTAAGGTACTTCAGGAGCTTCAAAAAACGAGTAATTTTTTTAGCTGAGATTCTATGTACTCCATAATGATTATTTCTCAGAAGACTGAACAACAAAAATGTTCAGTAATGCAACAAATATGGGGGGGGAGGAGTGGGAAGGCTGATAACTTGGGAATTTGAAAAACCTGTTTATAAGTAGGAATGTAAGTGCTTCAGTCCACTAAGCCCTCTCAAGGATAAACATACTCATACTGAATCCTAACCCAGTGCTGTTCAACAGAAAAATGTGAGACACAGAAGTAACTTCAATTTTTCTAGTAGCTGCATGAAAAAAATTAATAGCAACAGGGAAAGTTAACTTTAGTAATGTATTTTACTTCACCCAATATATAAAATCATTTCAAGATGTATATAATATTTTAAAAATGAGGTGTTTTACTTTTTGCTTTACACTGAATCTTCAAAATCTGATGTGTCTTTTACATTTGCAGCATGTGTCCAGCCCAATCTGCCCTACATCAAGTGCCGGACAGTCACATGTGCAAAGAGTTAACCAATTTGACAGCACAGTATTAACCCATGGCTTGCCAGAAAGATCCCTGTACAGTGTTTTTAGCAAAGACTTTTGGTTTACCAGCTAACATAGTCTCAATGCCTCTCATCAAAGTAACTCACAAAACTTCGGTTCTTCCCAATAAAAATAGCTCAACTCCATAATTTTAGCAGAAGTTATCACGGTAGAGGAGCAAAGAGGGGGAGGAGAATCATGACTCACAGTTTATAAGACACATTCTTAACGAGGATTTAATTTCAACCTCCCCGAAGCTCAGGGAGGTAGATCATTTACAGATGGGAAAACAGAGGAGCAGGGTTAAGTGACTCGCCAAGTCCTATGGTAAGTGGATCCAATACCATGTCTCCGGACTCCACAGGCCCCACAGTTGTACAAACGCAAAAAGTTAAGTGGCCTCTTCATCTTCAGCAGAGATCTAGCCCAGTGACTGAAATAAGGGTATTGACAGGCTCTAGATTTCTATTTGCATCAGAACTTCAAATGAGGGCTTTAAAAAAAAGGCATCCAAATCTGCGCAAAAACATCTGAGTATGAAAAAACCACAGCAATGGTCAAGCAATCACGAATACAAAGGTGGACTAGTTCTCTCAAAAATTTACTACCCAGGGGCGCCTGGGTGGCTCAGTTGGTTAAGCAACTGCCTTCAGCTCAGGGCATCAGGCTCCCAGCTCCACGGGGAGTCTGCTTCTCCCTCTGACCTTGCCTCTCATGCTCTCACTGTTTCTCTCTCAAATAAATAAATAAAATCTTAAAAAAAAAATTTACTACCCAGGTGAGCAAAATCTTTACAAATTAAACCCCATTTTGGTCTCCCCAACCTAATGTATTTTTGTTAAACAAAGCACGTAAACTCAAACTACTTCGCTGTTTAGCCTAAGGACCATTACAAGATGTTTTTAAGTAAAAATGCAATTATAAGGATTACTGAATGTTGAATCTCTACGAATCACAAGGTTGTAGTAGTGAATTCACCATGGGAAAATACACAGCTTTCCCTTTTTAAGAATACTAACCAAAAGACAATATACCAGAATTTTATTAGTGGTTACTTTCAGTGGTAGGTGGGTTTGTCTATTTTCTCCAGTGAATATAGGTTAGCTTTATAGTTTAATATTAATACAGGACTTAAACTTACTAAGGCCTTCAGAGGTGCCTTGTTTGGCTCAGCGGGTAGAGCACGTAACACTGGATTTCTCCGGGAGGGGAGTCTGAGTCCCCATCTTGGAGGTAGAGTTTACTTTAAAAATAATAAATATACTAAGGCCTCTAACCACAGGTAAGGGCTTAATACAATTTCTTTTCCATTTTAAACACAACTGTTATTCTAATGCCAAGCACATCTCATGTGACTACTAACAGGATCTCGATTAGCAAATCTCTCCAGGACACCTTCCAGCTCTGATATTTATTAACTTTTCAATTATTTTAAATTTTTAATAATCCTTATATAGGCCGTAGGGGCCTAGAAACATCAAGTTCATTTTAGTTCAAAGTCACAATCCTCCCTTTTTCCTGATATTGCACACTGAAGCAATTTGAGTTTTTACACCCACTAGCTTTTTTCTAAAAAAAGATGTGTACAAACGAATTGGCAGTCTATAGGAGCTTAGACACTCTAGAATGCGGTACCAACCATTGTCGGCGTAACTGAGATTTTTTTCTTCTAGGTCTCCAGAGGCTTCTTCATTAAGAAACACTTGTTTGTGGCGCACCTATCAATGGCCAGACTCTAAACACACCTGAGAAGCAACTTAGAGAAATAGGGCCCTGAAAGGCGAACGCTCTCAATCGCAGAGACAAACCAGTAAAGAACTAATTTGAATCTAAAACGATACGAGCCATCTGGACATAAGAAAAAGTGCCAAATGAACACTCCTGGGGGAGATTAATTTGGCACACCTCCTAGGTGTGCCACGAGGGTCGGGGCCCTCGGGGTGAGGGGAGGGGGAGGGGAGGGATTAGAAAATGTTTTCCTCAGCTTGACTTAAAGCAGGAATCCAGCAGTATCCCCAGAGCCTGGAGGCCATAGTACTTTCCATCTGATCCTCCCCCGTCTAGAAAGTGAGGCTAGCAGAGCCCAAGCCTGACCGCCGGCCTGGGAACTCGGCTACGTGACCACCCGGGCGGGGCCGGAGCCAAGCCGTCCTCTCAGACAAGATCTGGGAACCCCCTCCTCCCCCGGGCCCCCGTGGCAGGCCACCACCTGTTCACTCCTCTCACCGTCACCAGTGGAGGAAAAGACTCCGCCCAGCTCTGGGGCCAAGCGCAGGCACCTATCTGGGTGCAAAATTTGATCCCTGCCAATCCCGGAACAGACGTGGGCCGAGATTTGAGGGCCGGCAGGGCCTGGCGAGGCTGGGCGGCTCCGCGGCCGGCGGCCTGCGGCGAGCTCAGCACGGAGCTGGGGGGGGGGAGGGGCACGGTGGAGTCACCCAGGCCGGACGCAGGACTGCGCCCCGCGCCCTCCCTGGGCCCGGAGGGGCGCCCAGCAGCGCCCGGGGTCTCCCGTGTCCACCTCCTCCCAGAGGGCGGGCGGAGAGTGCGCCGGCGGCAGGGAGGCGGGCTCCCACGCAGGAAGAAGAGCTGCCCCCCGCCGGCCTCGGGACGCAGGGACTAGCAAGCCGCACTGCGAGCGCCCGCAGAGCCGGGACCCCCCGCTTTACCTGGTCCGACGGAGGCTCGGGAGCGAGCGAGCGGGCGGGCACGACGCCGGCCCTCCCTCACCTGGGCGGAAGTGAACGGGCCAGGGCGACCGCGCCTCACCTGGCAGGCCCTTCCCTAGCACCGACCCTCCCTGCCCGGGGCGGGGCGCCGGGGTGGCGCGGGCGACGGGGGCGGGGGGAGCCTGAGCCGCGGGAGGCCGACTCTGGGGAGGGGGGAGTGCGGGGGCGGCGGACTTTCCTATTTTCGGCAGGTGAAATTCGTCTGGACGAGGGAGGGTTAAAGAGCCTGGAAAAGGTGGAGTCTGGGGGCCGAGTGGGCAGGAGAAACGCCTGGTGGTGGGGGCAGCCCGTGCTAATGGGGTGGGGAGATCCTGCGGACAGGTGTTGTAAGAGGGCTGGGCAGAGACGGAGACTCAAAGGCATGCTAATGAAAGGGTGTTGATGAAAACATGGTCAGATCTAATTAGTCCCCCATTGTCCCTTTCCTTTCAGCTTGGTCCTCTCTCCCTTTTCTATTATCTGCTAACCCAACAGAAAACTCGTAAGAAGTATACCTGGGGAAATTTAGTTGGAGGAAATAAAGGAATCTGGCAGTATTTGTCTGCAATATGCAGGGCACTAGCTTATACACACTGATGCGGGAAATAAGGACAGAGGAGAAATATTAAATTTCTTGCCACCTATAGCCCATTGACAAGTCCTTGAAACAGGCAGTGGCTTTCCTCTAGGAACTCAGATGCCTGGATATTAATATTTTGCTAAGGGCAAGCAGCAATCTTAGCCTGGCGTCTAGGATCCTGTAAGTCTACTTTAACAGAAAAATTCCTGGGGCGCCTGGGCGGCTCAGGTCATAATCCCAAGGTCCTGGGATCCAGCTGTGCATCAGGCTCCCTGCTCCGAGGGAAGTGTGCTTCTCCTTCTCCCACTCCCCCTGCTTGTGTTCCTTCTCTAGCTCTCTGTCAAATAAATAAACATAATCTTTAAAAAAAAAAAAGTTTTCTTTGGAAACTTCCTTTATGTCTGCCCAGCAAGATACACATTGGCAATCATCCTCCAAGCCTATGACCCCTGACAGAGGGTTTACTAAAGGACAGTAAATGACCTTTCCCAACAGTAGCTAGTCCCCTCCAGATCCTGGAGGCTTAAGCTATCCCTCACTCCCTCCCAACTTGAAAGTATATAATGGGCCAGCCACTCCTCATAACCCCAGTGCAGCTTTTTCTGCTCCAGGGTCCCGTCACCATGCTTTAATAAAACCACCTTTTTGCACCAAATACATCCAAGAATTCTTTCTTGGCCATGGGCTTGGAACCCTAATGTCTTTCCTACCTCATTTTCCGTACCTCATTTTCTCTGTAAAGAAACTGCACTCCTCATTGGTGAAGTGATTTGCTCAAAGTTTGGGACCACATGGGATCTTCTGACTCTTAAGTCCTGTTTGACTTCACTATACATTTTAACATTTTTATTCTTGATATCACAACTTGACATTGAAAAAGATGTGTATAAAACCTATAATTCCACTCTTTAATTATTCCATTATCTTTCCTATAACTAACTTAAGAATTTTGATGATAGGCCTTTTACTTTGTGTAATAAGTTCCATGCATTAGCCATAAAGAAAATCAGTCTTCAGGTCTGTATCCATTGAACAGATGTAATATTTGTTAGGCACTGTGATTGACTCTATAAAATGTTTAAAAAAAAAAAAAAAAAGGAATACCTGTCCATGAGGAAGATGAGGCATATATACAAAACAATTGCAACATAAGAACATTTGTTCTAAGATAAAGCACTTGGCACTTAACAGTGTTGTTAGTTTGCTTGTTTTAAAGGAAATATTACTTGCTAGGCCCGGTCTGGCTTCTCAGGAACTAAGAAACTCTTAAGGGAAATACATTTCTACAATAACTTAGATTACCAAATAGAATGAACCCAGAACTTGCAGAAAACAGACAACGCTGTTGAAAGCATCTCTTAGGACTGAAACACGTTTGTTTGTTTGTTTGTTTTAAAGATTTTATTTATTTAACAGAGAGGGACACATTGAGAGAGGGAACACAAGCAGGGGGAGTGGAAGAGGGAGAAGCAGGCTTCCTGCTGAGCAGGGAGCCTGAACGTGGGGCTAGATCCCAGGACTCTGGGATCATGACCTGAGCCAAAGGCAGACGCTTAAGGGCTGAGCCACCCAGGCGCCCCTGAAACAGGTTTTTAACAGGTATTTGGAATAAAGGTAAGATGAAGAAGTCACTGGTACATCTTACAGGTGGAGACCTCGCTTGAAGCATCACCTGGGAAGCACTGGGTCTCTTCTTCATCTAACATTTGACGGTGGTTATGAACATATTTTCCCTCTTACCCCAAAAATAATGTGACTTTAAATTGATTGTGAAACAAAGTTCAAGCTTATTTGCTTAATATGCAAGATCCTTTAAACTCTCCTCCCTCTTGTAGAGTCCTCAACCTTATCTCCAAACAAGCCTAGTGCAGGTCCTTGGAGTCACACCAGGGCTTCTCTGTGGGTTGTTTCTCCCCTTTCCCAAGGCTGGCAGGTCCTGAAAAGCCCCACCCTTCCCTCGGGGCTAGACTCAAGTCTCACCTCTAAAGAGATGCTACTTCCTCGTGACCCCAGCAAACCATCACTACCACATTTCATCTAATTTCTCCACATTTTTGTGTTGATTTAATGTGAGCTTTCCTTTGGCTTTTACCTGGAATTTAAAAACATTTTTTTAAACTTATTTAAATACATTGTTTAACAAGTTTACTCTATGATAAACATTTTGGGCACTGAGTTGGTTTTTGTTTATTTTAACCCCTGAGAACCCTCAAGAGCGTCTTATTCATAGAATGATGAAAATGAACCAAAATTTTAAGAACATCTCTGTGAAATCAGAAGATATGAACTTGAAACCTGACTCCGCCATTTCTGAAAAAATGTGATTTTGGCAAGTTACTTAACCCTTCTAATTCTCATTAGTGAAATTGAGGTAACAGTGCTTACTTCATATGGTAGTTTCGAAGGTTAAATGAAGAAATCCATGTATTGGGGCACCTGGGTGGCTCAGTCAGTTAAGTGTCCATCCACCTTAGGCTCAGGTTATGATCTCTGGGTCCTGGGATGGAGCCCTGTGTCAGGCTTCCTGCTCAGTAGGGAGTCTGCTTCTCACTCTTTCTCTCCCCTTCTGTCCTTCCCCACCACTGGTTCTGTTTCTAAAATAAATAAATAAAATCTTTAAAAAGAAAGGGAGAAAGAAAGAAATGCATGTATTGCATATACCTGACACACAGAAAGTACTCAATGAATGAAGCAACACATAGATGGGAATGACCTTGACAGATACTGGTGACAACCAGGAGACAGCCAAGAGTAGCAAATAAAGTGAGACCAGGGCAGATGGAGGAGGACCAGAAAATATTTCTGGAAACTTTAGGTTATGAAACTTTATCCTTTATCTATAAAAAATTAAAGAACCACTGAAAAACTTTTGAATAGAACGTATCTATCATAACATTTAATTTCTGATATTTATTCTTTTAAAAACTTTTTTTCTTTTTAGAACTTTTAGGGTCATAGCAAAACTGAAAGGAAGGTATCAAGATTTCCCTTATACCTCTCACTCCCACACATGCATGGCCTTCTGTATCAACATCCTCCACCAGAATGGTATGTCTGTTACAACTGATGAGCCTCCATTGACCAATTATAATCACCCAAAGTCCACTGCTTACATTAAGGCTCCGCTCTTGGTGTTGTACATTCTAGAGGCTTAAACAAATGTATAGTGACATGTATCCACAGTTACAGTATCATGCAGAATATTTTCCCTGCCTCGAAAATCCTCTTGTCCTCTGCCTATTCATCCCCCACTCCACCCCTAATTCCTGGCAGCCATGAATCTTTTTTTTTTTTAGATTTTTTAGATTTTATTTAAAAAAAAAAATTTTATTTATTTATAGACACAGAGAGAGGTCACAAGTAGGCAGAGAGGCAGGCAGGGGAGGTGGGTGGAAGCAGGCCCCTTGCTGAGCAGAGAGCCCGATGTGGGGCTCCATCCCAGGAGCCGAAATCATAACCTGAGCCAAAGGCAGAGGCTTAACCCACTGAGCCACCCAGGAGCCCCGAATCTTTTTATTCTCTTTGTAATTTTGCCTTTTCCAAAGTCAGATAGTTGGAATAATATAGTATATAGCATTTTTACACTGGCTTGTTTTACTTAAAGATATGCATTCAAGGGGTACCTAGGTGGCATAGTCAGTTGGGCAGCCGGATGGTGCAGTCAGCTGGGCTCCTGACTCTTGGTTTTAGCTGGTGTTATGGTCTCAGAGTCCTGGGATCAAGCCCTGTGTCAGGCTCCACTAGGTGCAGGGTCTGTTTGGGATTCTCCCTGTTCCTTTAGCACCTCCCTTTAGGCTAGCACTCTCTCTGAAAATAAATAAATACATCGTTAAAAAAAACTATTTTAGAAATATGTGTTTAGGAGCACCTGGGTGGCTCAGTGGGCTAAATCCTCTGCCTTCCACTCGGGGCATGGTCCAGGGTCCTGGGATAGAGCCCCACATCGGGCTCTCTGCTCAGCAGGGAGCCTGCTTCCCCCCTTCCCTCTGCCTGCCTCTTTGCCTACTTGTGATCTCTGCCTGTCAAATAAATAAATAAATAAATAAATAAAATCTTAAAAAAAAAAAAGAAAGAAATACGCGCTTAAGGTTCCTCTCTGTTTTCTCATGGCTTTATAGCTCTCTTTTTTAAAGCACTGCATAATATGCCATTGTCTGGATATACCACAGTTTATATATTCACCTACTGAAGGACATCTTAATTCCTTCCAAGTTTTGGCAATTATGAATAAAGCTGCTATAATATGCGTAGACATAAGTTTTCAACTCCTTTGGCTAAATGCATTGTAACTGAATAATGAAGACCCCCAAAAGAAGCCTAGTTTACTACCCCAGCAAGGGGGAGGAATATTTTCTCCTTGCCTGGCAATAGCCCAGCCAACGAGAAACTGCCATAAGTCAGCTAATGAGAAACCATCACCACCCTGAACTCTCACTTGCCTCCAGTGGACCTTTGTTCCAAGCATCCCCTCCCAGCTTCCTCCTTTTTCTCTATAAAGTAGCATTCATCTCTTTTGTTCTGATTTGATGATGGTTTGCCATAGCTAGCATGCCTCAAATTGCAATTCATCTGCTATTTCTTTTTTTTTAAAACATTTTATATATTTATCTGACAGACAGAGATCATAAATAGGCAGAGAGGCAGGCAGAGAGAAAGGGGGGACCCTGGGATCATGACCTGAGCTGAAGGCAGAAGCTTTAACCCACTGAGCCACCCAGGCGCCCCTCCTCTGCTATTTCTGAAAAAACAAAAAAACCAAAAAAACAAAACAAAAAAAACCCAATTTTGCTAGTGAACTAACTGACTGTTTTGTTTTCAAGGTCAACAACGCCAAGGAGATTAAGTAGGATTTTGAATAAGATTTTGAATATGGTATAATGGGTTTTTCTTTTTTTTTTGATGAAAGATTAATCAGAAGTAGTATTTAAAAAATGGATTGACAAACTTAGAGGGCCTAGAATCAAAAAGAAGGAAGAGGGGTGTCTGGGTGACTAAGTCATTAAGAGTCTGCCTTTGGCTCAGGTCATGATCCTGGGGTCCTGGGATTGAGCTCCACATTGGGCTCCCTGCTCAGTGGGAAGGCTGCTTCTCCGTCTTCCACTCCCTTTGCTTGTGTTCCCTCTCTCACTGCCTCTCTGTCAAGTGAATAAATAAAATCTTTAAAAAAGAAAAAGAAGAAGGAAGAGGAAAAAGGAGCCAGTAAAGCAAGGTAAATGGGAAATGATAAATGCCTGAGATAGGGTAAAAATATAGGATTGAAAAAATGAACAATTAAAAATATCAGTTGCTTACTGATTAGATAAAGGAATTACTGAAGAATAAGGAGAAAACTAAAGTGTAGAGATGATTCTAAATTTTGAGCCTTTAAGAAGGGATATTGATGGTGAAACTGAGAAAAGCCAACTTATTTTATGTTGTTTTTTGAGAAGCAGACCCTTGTAGGGTCAGTTTTAGGTCCTAAACGTAACATTCAAGATGAAGTGTACTTGGCATAGAGTAGGTTTTATTTAATGATGAGTCAAAGTTAATTGGATAGTACGGAGTTAGACTGGTGAACCAAAGAGAGGACACAAGCAGAAGTATTTGAGAGACAAAAGCATGGACTTAGCAGTATTCCAGATATGCTAAATATCTACCAGGGACCCTGGCTGGCTCAGTGGGAGGGGCATATGACCAGATCTGGGGTTGTAAATTCAAGCCCTACATTGGGTGTACAGATTACTAAAAATAAATAAATAAAACTTAAAATAAAAATCTACCAGAGCTTTGATATTATGAACTTACCATGAGAGGAAAAAATTGCCCATCACAGTCAAATGAAAAAAATTTTGGAGGGTAACAATCTCTAACTTCTTAATGTTTCTGTTCTAACCATGGAAAGGGGAGTCAGGTTGGTTTTTTTTCTTGTTTCCAAAATTTTATTTAATTTATTTTTTAAAGTAATCTCTACACCCAATGTGAGGCTCAAATTCACATCCCCAAGATCAAGCATTGCGTGCTCTACCCATTGAGCCAGGCAGGCACCCCCAGGATGGTTTCCTCTGGAAGTTTTGTGATGGGTGAAAAGATCTATTAATAAAATGAGGTCTATGCTAGAAATAGGAATGGAAAGAGCCAATGTGCAGAGCCCTTAAATCCCAGAGGAATTTTGCTTCAGTCTTCACTGGTAATCTTTCCTAATGTTTCTATATAGCAATTCTCGTATCAGATTGTGCTATTCATGTTCTTTGCTTCCTATAGAATTCTATATAATTTTTATGTGACAAAGAAATTTGGCAATGGGGTGCCTGGGTGGCTCAGTGGGTTAAAGCCTCTGCCTTAGGCTCAGGTCATGATCTCAGGGCTCTCTGCTCAGCAGGAAGCCTGTTTCCCTTCCTCTCTGTCTGCCTGCCTCTCTGCCTACTTGTAATCTCTATCTGTCAAATAAATAAATAAAATCTTAAAAAAAAAAAAAAGAAATTTGGCATTGAAAACATACTTAGGATTGAGATTTAAGAATTTACTCAAATAAGACTATGTAGTAATCATGTGATCAGAGACTATGTGTGCAAAGAAATAATGTATTTTACTTAATATATTAAGAGGCAGTAGTAAGAAGGAAGAGTGATGGGGGGGAGTATTTATTTGTATTTTTGGTGGAGAATGTGGGCAGTGACCTGAGAAAGTGAATTTTTAAGTGTACCATCAGTTCAAGAGTTAAAAATTCTCTATTGTAGGGCATCTGGGTGCCTCAGTGGGTTAAAGCCTCTGCCTTCTGCTCAGGTCGTGATCTCAGGGTCCTGGGATCTAGCTGAGCTGCATTGGGCTCTCTGCTCAGCAGGGAGCCTGCTTCCTCCTCTCTCCCTGCCTGCCTCTCTGACTACTAGTAATTTCTGTCTATCAAATAAATAAATAAAATCTTAAAACAAAAACAAAAACATTGTGTATCAAGTACTGTTTTGAGGGGAATATCTTAATCAAAACCCTTGTCCTACTACAGTAACTAGTGCAAGTTTCTATTTTAACAGTGATCAAACAGCACCTTAACTGTTTATGTTTTCCCCTAGTAAACATAAAATGTTTAATTACTGGGTTCTCATCTCTTCATTTTTTGAGTCTGTAGGGTCTCACCTGATGTTGGGTACACAGTAAATGCTTGATAAATATTTCTATGGAGGGAAAGAGAGAGAAAAAAAAGGGAAGGATAAAGGGAGGAAAGAGAGAAAAGAGAGAAGTCAATTTAAAACAGGAAGTTTAAAAATTGAACTAGTAAATTTCAAATTTCCTATCATTTAAATCTTTAATTAAGCACAAATATATATATATATATATTTTTTAAGATTTTATTTATTTATTTGTCAGAGAGAGAGAGAGAGCACAGGCAGAGAGAGTGGCAGGCAGAGGCAGAGGGAGAAGCAGGCTCCTTGCCGAGCAAGGAGCCCGATGCGGGACTCGATCCCAGGACGCTGGGATCATGACCTGAGCCGAAGGCAGCCGCTCAACCAACTGAGCCACCCAGGCGTCCCAGCACAAATATATTTTTTAAACATAAATATTTTAATTTGCAAGTACCATAGTAGGGGCGCCTGTGACTCTTGATCTCCTGGCTGTAGGTTCAAACCCTACCTTGGGTATAGAGATTACTTTAAATAAAATCTTCAAAAAAATAAAAATAAAAATAGCACAGTAATGCCGAAAAATTGGTTTAAGAAAAATTTTAACTGTAGTTACAATAACAAAATATTATTGCAAAAAATTTCATGTCTTCCCATTCCAAAATAATACTTCACATAATACCTTATCCTGTGCTTCTCAAAGTGTGGGGTCTGGACTAGCAATCTCAGCATCATTTGGAAGCTCCTGACATATGTAAATTTTCCTGCCCCACCCTAAATTTTCATAATTAGAAACTGAGGGTGGGTCCCACTCTTGGTGTCTGAAAAAAGCTTCCAGATAACTCTGATGGTCCCTAAAATTTGAGAAACACTGCATAACGCAATTCTTCAAAATTAGTACTACTGTGAACGAGGTGGCACCAAATCCGAATGTTTTTACGTTAGAGAAAATGGCTTAAACTTTCACTAAAGAAAGTAAATGTGCTGCCCAGGATAAAAGATATCCCCACTACAGAATTTTTAGAAGATGCAGAAATTCAAAAAGAAGAGATGGAGGAAAAAAAAAAATCCAACTTTTCACTTGTGTAGTCGTAAATTCTTTAATGTCCTTTTCTTATAGCCCCTCTTGCTCGCATAAATGTCCAGTATTCTCAAAATTAAAAGTGTAATGCCTATTTTTTGATAGACTTCTTAAGTTCTGTGTAAGAGCTTTCCATAAGTTCTTCTCTAAGCGAACAGATAGGTCATTCTATCATAATAGTAAGGAGCACAGATTCTGAAATCGGGCAAATTACCAATTTGATTCCAATTCAGTAACTAAGGTCGATCGGTTTTTTAGCGACGTTGAGCCGGGCTCATTCTCTGTACTCAAATCCTAACAGGACAATCCGAGATAATGTTTGTAAAACGCTTAACAAATCTCTGGGTGCCGCTGGCACATTTGCCGGTGGAAAAGTCACAGCAGGGTTAGCTCGGGAGGAAGCAGTGGGTGCAGGGCCAATGATCCTCAAAGCGAGCCTTCTTGAGGAAGACAAATCACCAGCTCTCGCAGGTAAACCCGAGGCCCCGTAGGGCAAGAAACCCGCCTCCAGGCGAGGCACGGTCCCTTTAAGAGGTTCGATCCCTCCGCCCTTCTCCCGTCCCCGCCTCCGCAAACGCGGAACCGGAAGTTGTGGGGGGACACGCCGGTCCCCAGCATGGCGGCCACCTGGCCGTCTGGGCCGCCTACTCCGGAGGCCATGGCCGCCCAGGTCCTGGGTGCCCTGTGGTTCGTGTCAGTCACCACCGGGCCTTGGGGAGCTGCTGCGATCGCCGCCGCCGGTGGCGAGGAGACGCTTAAGTGCGAGGACCTCAAATTGGGACAATATCCTCTCTGAGGAGACCCCCCCCCGCCTTGGGGGCGAGGTAGATTAGGGGTCGCAAGTGGGTCGCGGCCCTCAGCGCGGACCAGGGGTGGCTTAAGGGATCGGTGACTTGTGGCTTTTAATGACGGACGGACTCTGGGGGTGAAAAGAGATGTGAGGGTGGGAAGGACAGCGGTCATCCTGTGTGATTTTCCTTGGAATTTTACTGGTGGTTAGTGCTTCCTCTTCTAATTCACCCATTTTTATTATTAATTAATTAATTAATTAATTACTGGTGTGCTTATTCAACAAACACCCAGATCCTGAAGTATGCCAGGCCCTGTTCTAGGCCCTAGTCGTAGGAAGATTGATAGGCTCCACCGTAGAAGTTTGCTGACTTGGGGGCGGAGACAAATAAGTAGTTAATAACGATATATCCCTTGTATATTGCCCAGTTATCATTAACTCTGTGCGTATTACCTTACATCATCCTCAAACTCCGTAAGATGCCAGACTGTCAGGGGGCAAACTCGTTCTCTGTGTTGTAACTGTGGGCCAATTATCTGAACTCTGTTTTCTCTTGAGTAAGAATGAAGAGAACAATGTTACCAATTTAAAGGTTTGTTGTGAGAAATTAGTGCAAGGGAATCATAGAACAATGCCTGGCATATAATAAGGACTCTCTGTGTTATTTATTTACAGATGAGGAAACTGAGGCTGAAGGGGTTAAGTGGAACAGTTCGTTGTAATAGCTCTGCTGAAGGGAGGAGCCATTATGAAATGGGAGTTACAGTCAAATTAAAATAGCTACTTTTGTACAAAATTAGATCATTTTATACAAATTGCAGAGCAGAAAAATTAGTAACAGAAGCCAGAGATAGGAGAAAGACTAGGAGACAAAATTTTAAAATTAAGAAAATTCTATCCTGTAGTATTTTTTTTAAAGATTTTATTTATTTATTTATTTGACAGACAGAGATCAGAAGCAGGCTCTCCGCGGAGCTGAGAGCCTGATGTGGGGCTCCATCCCAGGACCCTGGGACCATGACCTGAGCTGAAGGCAGAGGCTTTAACCCACCGAGCCACCCAGGCGCCCCTGTCCTGTAGTATTTTTATGTGAGTTGCAGAGAGGCAGCCATTATTAAATGCTTACACAATAGCTCCAATTTGCTGAATACCATTATGCTTGGAATTTGAGAATCACTGACCTAGTAAGTTGAGTCTTTTTTGGCAAAAATGTCAGAGCGATTCTAAGAAATAATTGGATTGTGTGAAGAATTGTACAGTTTGAACCCCAGAGAGATGTGGCTGAGCATTTGGTGATGAAGACTGGAGAATGTCTGCTACTCCTGGCATGAAGATGAGGTTTCCAGTAGTACTTAAAAAACCTTAAACAGGTATCAGATAAATAAGGTGAATACCTTATTTATCCCATTTTAGTCTCAATAAAATACTTAGGAAACAAAAGCCAACTGCAAGTGTTTTGATATTAGAGGACAGTTATTATATCTATTTTCAAAACTTAAGATCCTGTTGGGGAGACTGAAGATTCACCTAAAAGGGCTATGTTCTCTGCAGTCTAATGGAAGGCATTCTAGGCTTGGAATCAGGAAACCTGATTTCACTCCCTATCACTTGTTACATGACTTTGGATAGGTCTCTCAAACTTTGAGCCTCAGTTTGTGCTTCTGTAATATGGGAATGATAGTATCTACTTCACAGGGTTATTTATTTGTACTATATGAAGTTAGGTATGTGACGATACTATGGGGCCCATAAATTAGTTCAATTAAATGCTTGGAAATTGATTTTTTTTTAACCTGAAGCTTTCTTAAAGTAATTTGGTAAAGGGCGCCTGGGTGGCTCAGCGGGTTAAGCCACTGCCTTCGGCTCAGGTCATGATCCCGGGGTCCTGGGATCGAGCCCCACATCGGGCTCTCTGCTCGGCGGGGAGCCTGCTTCCCTCTCTCTCTCCACCTGCCTCTCTGCCTACTTGTGATCTCTGTCTGTCAAATAAATAAATAAAATCTTTAAAAAAAAAAGTAATTTGGTAAAGATTTTAATTTCCAATTTTCCTTTATGCTCTATGCTTAAACCCTGACTGATGTTCTTTAAGGATGGCATCCTTGGCTAGAGCTTTTAATATGTATTAAGTTAATATACTTTTCCTGTAATAAATTACTGTTCGAGTAGTATTTAGTGATGCTAAAAGTATATTTGTGGTTGTGATTGTTGCTTTGGACCAACTAATAGCTTTTTTTAACATGTGAATGTAAACATGAGTATATAATACAAGATATTAAAGACAAGATGATAATGTTTTCTGTTGGAATGTGGTTCATATTTCCTTAACTTTTCTCAGATATATTTGTAAAGACCCAAAAATAAATGATGCTACACAAGAACCAGTTAACTGTACAAACTACACAGCTCATGGTAAGACTTCCAGAAACATGTTTTTAAAAACAATTTTTGAAACATTACTTCATAAATCAGTGTATGATCGCTGAAAATAATAAATGTGTGCTTTTTCTTGAGTTAAAACATTATTCGGTTTCTAGAACGACTTAAATTGGACAACTTGCTAAGAGTTGTTAATATTTAAGAAGAGTGTTCTTAGTTTTGTGAATTGGGGAGTTTTATATTTTCATTTTTTTAAAACCTTTGAAATCAGTTTATGTAGCTTATGCAGAGATGCTTCTTAACTTAGATTTTTAATTACTCAAAAAGAATTTAAAATGGGACTTAGCACCGTCAGGTCTGATGCAAAGTTATATCACCCATATTATACAGTCTTAAAATAAACTTAGGTACATCCTAAGTATGAAAAAATACAGTTAGGATTTTAAATATGCATCAGTATTTTCTTTTTCTTTCTTTTTTTTTTTTTTTTTTTTTTTACTATTATAGAGATGTTTTGATAATAGATACCACTCTCAGTCTAATGATTTTGGGGCACTTCTGTTATTCTAAATTATGTTGAAACCCAGATAAAAACTAATGAATTGTTCTGATGGTTCTTTTCTTCTATAGGGGTATATGTTGGAAGGGAGGCAGACAGATGTATGTTGGAACTATTTAGCCTTCTTATTTGGCATGGTACATAATGATGGCAATTACATGGTATTATTTTGAGAAAAGAGCACCTATTTTTTTTTAAAGATTTTATTTATTATTTATTTGACAGACAGAGATCACAAGTAGGCAGAGAGGCAGACAGAGAGAGAGAGGGAAGCAGGCTCCCTGACGAGATGCGGGGCTTGATCCCAGGACCTTGGGATCATGACCTGAGCCGAAGGCAGAGGCTTTAACCCACTGAGCCACCCAGGTGCCCCAGAAAAGAGCACCTATTGAATATATACTGATTGTTTTATGTATTAGGCATAAAATAAAAGAGTAATTGATAATCTCTCAGATTCATTATATAAATGAGATTGAAGTAATTGTTTTTCTTATGGCAAAAAACTTTCATGTTTTTCAACATATTCAAATAATTGACCGTTTTATTATGAATTCATATATATTTTAAAAAGCAAATCTTTTATCTTTTTATACCTTTATATTTTGGCACACTACTAACCCAATTATAGTCAACAAAGATAATTGAAAATAAGTTGTGTTAAACTTTATAATTGGCATTTAGCTACTATTCTAAAGTAGTAAAGTTTTACCATATAAACAGTAATAGGTTTTATGTATATGTATATATATGATTTGTATAGCAGATATTGCTTAATATGTATACATTTGTTTAATTTAGATGTATTAAAGGAACTTTGTTTTTTGAGTTAATTTATAAGTATACTCTGATTTGTCTGTTTTACAGTTCAGTCTTTTATGTTGTGCTTTTGGGACACAGATTACAGTTAACATATATAACGAAGACTCAATTCTCAGATACTCAACCATTTATATGAAAGATATTAGAAATCTGTGAATACTGTTTGTCTCAGGTATCTAACTAAATTAGGAAGCAGGCAGCTACTTATCTCAGAAAGCATTTTCTAGCCTGTAGGGTTCTTTGTAGGTATGAGGATTTTGAAGAGAATTATGCAATAAAAAGAATAGTTTTCTGCTCCAAAGAGCTTTGCCCTTCGTTTAGGAGTCTCTTGTGTAACATAAGTTTGAATCTACTCGTGCAGTTATTAATAAGTAAGTTTATAAACATACAAAATTAAGTGATCAGACAAGTAGGAAGTAAAAGGACTTGGAGGTATTACGATAATATCATGGCTTATTAGGTAAGTAATCATAGTTGATGTAAGTGAAGAGCTACAGGACAATAAAAGGAAGGTTTCCTATAAAAGAAATGATATGATTATTCATTTGGAGAGAAGAAACCAGGTGTTGTATTGAATGTGGGAACATATGTAAAATGTAGATTAATAAATAAATTACTTTAAATCATTATCATGATTTTAAGAAGAAAATAAAGTTTCTAAGACAAAGATGAGTCACAGGGTGGCTGCATATGGATGTACAATTTGTACTTGACACCGGTATCTAGCTGAGAGCTGGGGTAGATTCTGCCATCCCAGCCCAATGCTCATGAGACTGTCTGTCTATGGGAAGTTTTTCTTTTTTGCCTTTTTAAAACATACAAGGGCTAGTAGACTAGTCATAGTGAATCACTTCTAAGTCCTGATCAGAGAGGACATCTAAATGACCTGTGAAACATGTTTTTTGTGTCCTAACATGGAACTGATTAAGAGAAGAAAAATATTAAGAGTTGTGAAAAGTGTGAGTTAAATGATCTTTCTCAGCCTCCAGCCAAGATTGTTCTTCCTCTATTTTCTCACTGTGTATATGAAGGGCTATTACAGAATCCTCAAACTCAGCTTAATTTTCTTTAACAGTACTTTTTGGTAGGGATGAATAAGAACAATGTTTTACAAGAGGGTAATTTCAGGATAGAAGAATTGGGACGAAAGGCTAAGTAATTCAACTGTAACATTAAATTAATATGATCTTAAAATGGTTCCTAATAGAAATATAGACTTCCAGTTATAGAATGAATTAAGTCACAGGGATGTCAGGTACAGCACAGGGAAATCACTGGTATTGTAACAGAACAGATGGTAGCTACATTTGTAAGCATAGCACAATGTATAGACTTGTCTAATCAGTATGTTGTACACCTGAAATTAATGTAACATTGTGTCAACTATATACTTCAATTTAAAAAATAAAAACTTAAGGACAGCCCATCACAAAAAGTCAGTGAGACCTTCCCAAATAAGGCAAATTCTTAAGGTATAACCAATCAAAAATAACTTCTTGCTTTGCTTCCACTTCTCTATAGAAGTCTTCTAACTCCTGCAGGTGGGGCAGAGTACTTCCAGTTTGGCACAGCCCAATTCAAATTGATTTTTGCTCAAATAAACTCTTACAATTAAAAAGAAAAATAGATTCCATTTAGCCCAATGCCAGCTAACAAGCATATTTATTTACTGAGAAATGATTTATAATGAATGATAATTAAATTGAGTAAAATAACTGGATCAAGACTAACCTTAATGAAAAGTATAAGGTATTTATTATTTATTGAGAAATTATTTACTTACTGTATTTATTGAGAAATTACATGGCAAGCTTCTACTAGGTGGTATAGATGATCTATGAAAGAAGACACAATCTCTACCCTCAAAGAGTGTTCTGTCTAGATTGTACAAACATACATAGGCAGGTGTTTTCAATTTTTCAATCAGTGAAATACAAAACTATTTAGACTCCATCTCTAGAAAGTTTTGCTCTGGTCCTTTGGTACGTCTTTTTCCTTTTGTTAAGTTTTTATTGAAATACATATATCTATCTATATATTTTTAAGATTCATTTATTTATTTATTTGACAGACAGAGATCACAGGTAGACAGAGAGGCAGGCAGAGAGAAAGAGGGGGAAGCAGGCTCCCCGCCGAGCAGAGAGCCCGATGCGGGGCCTGATCCCAGGACCCTGAGATCATGACCTGAGCCAAAGGCAGAGGCTCAACCCACTGAGCCACCCAGGCACCCCGAAATATATTTATAGGAAAGTACACATAAGTGTAACTCAAATGATTTTTCTCAAGCTGAACACAGTTGTGAATGTTTCCAAATCAAGAAATAACTTTATTAACATACTGAAAGCCCCATCATGCTCTTATACTCACTATTCTGCCGTAATGGATAACCATTACCCTAACTTCTAACAACATAAATTAGTTACGCAAAGAGTGTGTTATTTTTACATTTTTAATTTGGAAATAATGTCTTTTTTCGTTTTAAAATATTTTTATTTACTTTAAGAGAGAGTGTGAACACATACACAAGCCCAGGGTGAGGGAGAAAGGTGTGCAGAGGGAGAAAGAGAACCTCCAGCAGACTCCATGCCTAGCCTGCATCTTGACAGTGAGACTCCATCTCACGACCCTGAGATCATAACATGAGCTGAAATCAAGAGTCAGATGTTTAACCAACTGAGCCACCCAGGACCCCTACTTGGAGATAGTTTCAAGCTTGCAAAAAAGTTGCAAGAATAAGAGTAGTACAAAGGGGAATTCCTGGATGACTGAGTTGGTTAAGCGTTGACCTTTGGCTCAGGTCATGATCCCAGAGTCCTGGGATTGAGTCCTGTATAGGGGCTCCTTGCTTAGCAGGGAGCCTGCTGCTCCTGCTAATTGTGCTCTATCTCTGTCTGTCTCTCTTTCTCTCTCTGAGAAGTAAATAAAGTCTTTAAAAAAAAAAAAAAAGTTCAGAGGACACCCATACATCTTTTGCCCAGATTCACCAGTTGTAAACACATTATTCTTGCTTTATCATTGTGTGCTCACACATCCTCTCTCTCAATTTATATGTATTTTGCCCCTTGTTTGTGTGTTTTCCCTAAGAACAGAGATATTGTAGTTGCTGTAAACTTTAGTAAATTTAATATTAAGATTTTATTTATTTATTTGAGAGAGAGGCAGTGAGAGAGCATGAGCGAGGAGAAGGTCAGAGGGAGAAGCAGACTCCCGGTGGAGCTGGGAGCCTGATGCGGGACTCGATCCCGGGTCTCCGGGATCATGACCTGAGCCGAAGGCAGTCGTCCAACCAACTGAGCCACCCAGGCGTCCCTAAATTTAATATTAATATATGTACTTTACCATCCATATTCTAATTTTATCAAATGACTAAGTAATGCTTTTATAGAATTTTCTTGCAGTACAGGATCCTAAGATCAGGTTTTGACCTTTAAATCTGACAGATCAAGACTATAGTCCAGAGCCATGATGTTAACTATTCCAGGATCCCAAACCACTTACTCCTTAGGTCAGTCCTTTGATCGTTATGAAACGTCATTATTTCTGATAGCTTTTTTCTGCTTAAAAAATAATGCTACTTTTTACAATTGAGAAATACTATGTACTTACTGGTTTAAACTGATGCCATCTAAATCAAAGACATTGGCCAGAACAAAACTTTTTTTTTTTTTAAGGTTTTATTTGTTTATTAGAGAAACAGCGAGAGAAGGAACAGAAGCAGGGGAGTAGAAGAGGGAGAAGCAGGCTTCCTGCCAAGCAGGGAGCCTGATGCGGGGCTTGATCCCAGGACCCTGAGACCATCACCTGAGCTAAGGCAGTTGCTTAATGACTGAACCACCCAGGTGCCCCCAGGGCAAAACTTTTTTTTTAATAGGAAATCTGAGAATTGAGTAGTTTTCAGGTTGTAGCATGTTGCTTAATTTTGTCTACTAGTTAACATTTATTGGTAACTGGCTTTTTAGTATTATCATATTGATTTATTTTTGCTTGTTCCTGAAATCAGTGTAAGCATGGAATTATGGTATAATGGTAAGAGTATTGATTAAGAAATAATGAGTGTTAGCTTAGGATTTCCAGATCCTTACCTACTTGTAAGGCTTTTGTAAGGCCATCTAATTTCTTAGACTCTAGAAAAAAAGGAGTGTATTACCAGTTTTGTTTACTTAATAGGATTTTTAAAAAATAAGGGTCAGTAAGACACCTGGCTGGCCCAGTCAGTAGAAAACACAGCTCTTAATCTCAGGATCAAGACTTCAAGCCCCATGTTCGGCATAGAGACTACTTTTTTTTTTTAAAGCGGGTGTCGAAAGAAATAAAGGATGTAAAAACAAACTCTAGAATCGTGGGCTTCTTTTGATTGATTAATTTCATTACACAAAATCTTCCCTTAGTGTTACAGCCACATCATTTCTCATGTCAGGTTCATTCTTAGTTTTCTCAGTATTAAAGTTCTCTAATTTGCTAGAGTAGAGAACCTAATACTTGTTGAATACTTTCTCTAACCAAATACATGCTTTACATACCATGTGCTTTTACTACATACTCATACCATTACAAGAGTAATATCCACATTTCACAGATGATAAAAATAAGATTCAGTGATGTTTTGTAACTTGCCCAATGGAATAGACTTGTTAAGTTGACAGAGTTTAGATTTAAATTCAGATTTGTCCAGTTCTAAAGTCCTACTCTTTGGAGTTCACTGTTAATTCAAAGAAGTCTGATTAAATCAGTATTGATGTTTCTCTTATTATTTTCTCATGTAATCTCTGTGTGTACTTGGAGCAGCAGCTTATCCTTCCTCACTAAAGTACATAATTTTCATCCTTTGAAATAATCAGCTCATACTTCTCTCAAACTTTAGAATCCTTATAGCAATATGGTTTCCTCTTCATTCTGGCACCTCTTTCCACTGTTTGTAGCTTTTCTGAGGTTCTGAGCCTGAAGCATTGATTTTACTCTCATATGTCTCATGTCAAATATCAATCATTTCCTATTAAGAAATGATAAAATATCATTGAAAACTGTAATTTTCAAAATTTATGGTTCAAAGAATAGTGTTTAATTGAAAATAGAAAGGTATGATTTCTTAATATTTAATATTTTTATAAGTCCTTTTTACAACTCACCTATCAATGTTTGATTTTTTTTGAATGTACAAGAAACTTATCTCAAAGAACAGTGCATTTTTATTAGCAAGATGTATTGGACAATAACCCCAACTAGAATCATAATTATAGCATTTTGCATTGCAACTGTCTCTTTAAGATCTGATTTTAGATAGTCTGCAGGAAGATCTCACAAGGCTATAAGACAAGAAAGAGACACCTTCAAACTGAGCAAGTAAGTGCAAGGTAGTACCTTTAGAGGAAGATTATCTAAAATTTTGCAATAAAGTTCTGTTTTATGGCACAGTTTGCCAATCCAGAACTTACTACTTTGAGGATTTAAAAAAATCAAAGATCCATGTTGAGGAAAAACTTGTGTTTATATTTCCTACAGGTCACTTCTTTATGGAGGTGGAATGGTCCTCATCAAGGCAAAAAACTAACTTTTTAAACCAGACACCTCTTTGGTTTATGTGCCTGATGCCTAAACTCTTGTATATACACTCCTGGAGGTAGACAGAGCTTTTCAAGAGGTAAACAGGTATCATTATTGAAGTAGTTCCCTAGGGCCATTATAAGTGTGTCACAACAGACATTGATGGTCTCAGTTCTTCTGGAGGCTAGAAATCTGAAATCAAGGTGTTGGCAGGGCCATGCTTCCTCTCAGACTCTGGGTGGAATATATCCTCCCCTCTTCTGATCTGCTGCTGGTGGGCTTGTAACTGCATCAGTCCGGTCTCTGCCTCTGTCCTCACATAGTATTCTGTCTGTCTTCAAGTCATCTTCTCCCTGTTATATATGCATGTGATTTCCCCTATTCATAAGGACAACAGTCTTATTGGAATAGGGCCCACCCCAATGACCTCATTTTAACTTGGTTAAACCTGCAAAAACTTTACTTCCAAATATGGTTATACTCTGAGGTATTGAAGATTAGCACTTAAACGTATCTTTTGGAGGGAACATAATTCAGCCCGTAACAGGTGTCTTTAAAGGAATTGATTTTCAGGGGCGCCTGCGTGGCTCAGTGGGTTAAGCCTCTGCCTTCGGCTCAGGTCATGATCTCAGAGTCCTGGGATCGAGCCCTGCATCGGGCTCTCTGCTAAGCGGGGAGCCTGCTTCCTCCTCTCTCTGCCTGCCTCTCTGCCTACTTGTGATCTCTGTCTGTCAAGCAAATAAATAAAATCTTTAAAAAAAAAAAAAGGAATTGATTTTCAGATCCTCAGATATTATGTTTACTTATCCTAAAATTGATGTAATTTTCTGAATTTTGCTTTTTTTATTTTTAAAAAAATTTTAAAAGATTTTATTTATTTATTTGTCAGAGAGATAGAGAGCACAAGCAGAGAGAACAGCAGGCAGAGGAAGAAGCAGGCTCCCCACTGAGCAAGGAGCCGGATGTGATCTCAGGACCCTGGGATCATGACCAGAGCCTAACGAAGGCAGACGCCTTGGCAGATGCTTAACCGACTGAGCCATCCAGGCACCCCCCACCCCCCCCTTTTCTTTAAACATTTATTTATTTATTTGTCAGAGAGAGAGAACAAGAGAGTGAGCACAAGCAGGGAGAAAAGCAGGCAGAGGCAGAAGCAGGCTCACTGCTGAGTAAGGAGCCCGGAGTGGGACTCCATCCTAGGACCCTGGGATCATGACCTGAACCAAAGGCAGATGCTTAACTGACTGAGCCACCCAGGCATCCCTGAATTTTACTTTTTTTTTTTTTTAAGATTTATTTATTAGAGAGAAAGAGCTAATGGGATGGGAAGGGGCAGAGGTAGAGGGAGTAAAGCTGACTCCCCACTGAGCACAGAGCCCAATGCAGAGCTTGATCTCAAGATCCTAAAATTATGACCTGAGCCAAAATCAAGAGTCTAGTGCTTAACTGACTGAGCCACCTAGGTGCCCCCAAATTTCTCAGTTTTCAAGAGGAGCTCTTTCATATCTATTCTCTGTTTGATAATGGTGGCTATTGAATTGCTGTGGTGTTTAGATTCCATTGTAAAGCGTGCTATAACGTTTAAATTTAATAGCAATATTTATAATATGCTGGAAATTATATTTTTTCCAACCATTTAAATCCACGATGAAAAACTTTAGATATCAACTTAAGTGTGTAAGGGAGTTCAGAGTTGTAAAAGATTACTTTTAGGGAGTGTGTGAGCAAAACTTTTTGAAGACCACTGGTCTAGAGCGAAGTTTCTCAACTTTGGGATTATTGATGTTTGGACTAGGTAATTCTTGGTTGTGAGGAGGCTGTTTTATACATGGCAGGGTATTTAGGAACATCCCTGGCCTCTGTCCTAGGTGGCAGTAGCAACTCCCCAGCGGTAACAACCAAAAATGTCTCCAGATATTGCCAAATGTCCCCTGTGGGGCAAAATTGTCCTTGGCCATTAGAATGGAGCATATTGATCTTCTTTCAGTCAATAACAAGGAATCTGAGCATTTCAGATATTGGCTACTCTCGATTTTGAGTTATCTACTATATAGTGCTAGACATGACCCAAGATGGCAGATTTTCAAGGGATATCACCTAATGGTCGTGATAATAATTTATTCACAAAAATCAGTACATTTTTTCCCAGCATCAAGGCAGGTGTCCAAATACCTGCATGTAAATTATCTGTTAACTTTTGCCCTATCTCAGTAGACTGTAAATCCTTGCTTACTTCTGGAGTCCAGAAATGATTGTGGAAAACCTCTGTGTTTTGCAAACATTCTTATTGAGGATTTTCTCGTGTTTCCCTTGGGTCATGAACCAAACCAAGTTCCTGAAGTAGCTCAGAGGTGAATTGGAATGCTTTCAATTATACCACAAAAGCTCTGTAAAGCTTTTTTTTTTTTTTTTTAATTTATTTATTTGTCAGAGAGAGAGGGAGAGAGAGAGAGCGAGCACAGGCAGACAGAGTGGCAGGCAGAGGCAGAGGGAGAAGCAGGTTCCCCGCTGAGCAAGGAGCCTGATGTGGGACTCGATCCCAGGACGCTGGGATCATGACCTGAGCTGAAGGCAGCCGCTTAACCAACTGAGCCACCCAGGCGTCCCAAGCTTTCTGTCTTAAGAGGAAATTCTGATCTAAATTTGTGGCTCAATCACAATGTCTTCTCTTACTTGTTTCCTAGTACAGTTGACTCTAATGACCCCGGGGCAATAGAAAGTCTGTGTATAACTTGTGATTTCCCTAAAACTTAACTGCTGATAGCCTTGCTGACCAGAAGCTTTATCGAAGACAGTCGATTAATATACATTTTGTATATTGTATGTATTATATACTGTTTCTTACATAAAGTAAGCTAGAGCAAAGAATGTTATTAAGAAAATTATAAGGAAAATATAGTTACAGTACTATGTTGTATTTGTTGAGGAAAATCCACATGTAAGTATACATATGCAGTTCAAACCAGTGCTATTCAAGAGTCGACTATATTATTTCCTCACTTTTTGTCTACCCTTCATTTTATTACTTTTTTGCTTGTTTAAGTGATTCTCAGTTATACTGAATTTGTGTCTTTTAGTGTAAGCATCTGGTTTTGGACATGTAAGTATATTAAATAAATGAAGTGTATAGGTAATGTAGTTTGAACTTTTTTAACCCAGCAAAAGTGTGTAAAGTAATTTTACTTTTTTTTTTTTTAAAATTTTACGTTTTTTTCCAACATCATTTTCTCCGTGTACTACCCTGGCCTATAAAAGCACAATGATTTGTTGGAAATCATCAGATAATTACAAAGAAGACAGAAAATGAATGCCATTTTCCTTTCATGATAAAACTCTAGGGCTTCTGTGGTTTTTTAAGACTATAATACAAGGTTGTGTTTTCATTTTCTCAAATTAAAAAAAAAAAACCAATCCTCTAATTATTGATATTAAACATAGAGATAAGCAGTCTGAAACTAGCCTAAAAGCATTAGTACCTTTTAATCAGAAATGGTGAAGGAGGAAAAGGCAGTAACATTTACTGAATAACTGCTGCATGCTGTGCCGTGTACTAGGTACTTTGTATCATATTTAATCTCCACAATGGTACTAGGAAGTAGAATATTTTAGTGCTGTTTTTATCTACAAGGAATCCAAGGTCCTGAAAGAGGCAATGCACATATGTCATTCTCATTCCAAAGTTCTTGCTCTTTATACAGTGAAGCTATAAAGGCTTCAGGATAGCTCCTGCCTAGCACACAGTAAGCTCTGTATTCCTCTTATTATGTCATCTGGAGTTGGAGTAAAGATCGAAAATGCTAAATGCTAAAATGGTATGCTACATCAATTCTGAGAGGGAATAGAGAAGTAAATACATTTAGAATAAGTAATCTGGGGGGGGGTTGGCTCACACAATAGAGCATGTGACTCTTAATCTTGGGGTGGTGTATTCAAGCCCCATGTTGGGCATAGAGATTACTTAATAAATAAAATGAACAAATAAATAATTTTCAAAAGAAGATTTTATCTATTTATTTGACAGAGAGAGACAAAGTGAGAGAGGGAACACAGGCAGGGGGAGGGGGAGAAGTAGGCTTCCTGCTGAGCAGGGAGCCTGATGTGGGGCTTGATCCCAGAACCCTGGGATCATGACCTGAGCTGAAAGCAGATGCTTAATGACTGAGCCATCCAGGCACCCCAAAAAACAAATAATTTTTTTAAAAGATTTTGTTTATTTATTTGACAGAGATCACAAGTAGGCAGAGAGGCAGGCAGAGAGAGGGGGGAAGCAGGCTCCCCGCTGAGCAGATGTGGGGCTCGATCCCAGGACCCTGGGATTGTGACCTGAGCTGAAGGCAAAGGCTTTAACCCACTGAGCCATCCAGGTGCCTCAAACAATTTTTTAAGAAGAAAATATTTAGGGTAGATGAAAAGAATCTTAGTTTGTAGTAACTGTCTTCTGGAAGAATTAATATACACTGAAAATACAAAATCAAATTATTAAATTTAATGAATTACCCTATGAGTTAGCAACAAAAATTCGAGAAGTTGTCTTTACCCTAGAGATGAAGTAAAGGGCAGTAATACTGTGCAGTTCTTCCCTTGTCACCATAGTCAGAGGTGGAAGATTGAACTAGAAGGGTCATGCATCAAACCCAATGTGACAATTCTTATATTTTTGTGTTGAGACCATTATATCGTATTATCCTTTATTTAGATATTCTTATCTAAAGTCTCATATCAGGTGTTATATTGGGATGTGGTATGTTATAATTTTGTATTTTCTTGTGCTTCCTGCTAGTCTTAAACATGATTATATACCTTTTCTGTGGAAAAAAACAGTAGTTTCTTGCCTTTTTTCCCCCCCGTCTTTAGTTCCTTGTTTTCCAGCACCCAACATAACTTGTAAGGATTTTGGTGGCAATGAAACACATTTTACTGGAAGTGAAGTTGGTTTTCTGAAGCCTGTATCTTGCCGAAATGTGTAAGTCCATTACTGAAGCTAAATTTTCAGGTACTTGCCTATGTTGTATCTTGACTGCATGGAGTAGAGATAAAAAGTTAATTTATAGGGAAGATCCTGCACTAATATAATTTATCTTTTTTGCCTTTCTCAGAAAACCTCTATTTTAAGTGTGCATATTGTTAATATAAATGCAGTTTACCACCAAGTAAAGCACAGTAGTTCACTCTGTGGGATAAATAAAGACTGTGAGTGGCCTTATGCCATGTTAATGCAGTCAGTTTATGCCACTAAATGAGTTATGAAAAGTTCTATTTTTAAAATTTGGGGGATTTCTAAAGTGCAAAAAAGGGATTATGTACTTCTAGTATTAAAAGAATGTTGGGGTAGCTAGGTGGCTCAGTTGGTTAAGCCTCTGACTCTTGGTTTTGGCTCAGGTTATGATCTTAGGGTGGTGAGGTCCATCTCTGTGCTCAGTGTGGAGTGTGCTTGAGATTCTCTGTCTCTCTCTCTCTGTCTCTCTCAAATAAATAAATCTTTAAACAAATGAAATAATGTTAATTATTAATCATTTGCATATTAAGGGAATTTTGAAATTTGGTTTCATTCTTTGTAATAGATATGGATGATGAATGGTTAAACAGAATTCAAAAATTTCTTTGGGACATTAGGACAAGTGGCTTTATTTGAAGAGTGTTCTTTGTTTAAAGGACTTTTAAGTTTACGTTTTATTTTTGCTGTAGTAAAGCTAACATCTTATTCTTATATTTCTGCCTTGTATTAAAAACACGATTTAGTTTTACACATTCTTATTAATTGGTGGCACTATACTTTTATCTCTTAACTGACATTGTTACATTTTATTTGATTGCACCTGTTTGCAGTTGTATTAAGAAATAACCACTGTTAGGCCCTTCCTTCCTTCCTATTTGGCTATTTCTTCCAGTTTTATTAGAATTCCTAGAAATTACTAGTGGAGTCTTATTTTTCTCTTGACCCTCCTTCACTGAGTTAATGAGGAGCTTTAGATTTTATCTTGCTGTGTAATCCTAACCCAATCACTTAAGCTTTTTGGGTTCCAAGATTTCTTATTAGTAAAGTAAAAATTGCTAAAAGGAGTTACCTCCCAAGTACTTATATATGGTTTAGCCAAGTTTTGAATTTATTGATTCATATTTCCTTTTCTTTAAAGATTTTATTTATTTATTTGTCAGAGAGAGAGAGTGATGGTGCACAAGCAGGCAGAGCAGCAGGCAGAGGGAGAAGCAGGCTCCCCACTGAGCCAAGAACCCAATGTGGGACTCCATCTCAGGCCCCTGGGATCATGACCTGAGCCGAAGGCAGATGCTTAATTGACCGAGCCACTTAGGCATCCCTGGATTACTATTTCTACCATAAAAATTCCAAATGATAACCAATTTATTAAGTGCTGAGCTAGGACATCATAGGTTACAATACAACAACTTAGAAAATCAATCATCTGTTGAGAATAGCTAACCACTCAGGTTGGACTTACAGGTTTATATTATGTATAATGGTAACACCATAATGGTCTGTTACTCAATTTCCAAGTTAATTCTGATTTTTCTTTTGGTGTCTCTGGGTAGATTAGGCTCAGTGCAACTGAGCTGTACTAATCATGCTCACAACACACTGATGTCAGTTATGAGAAGAAACGTAATTATCAGGGAAACCTGATACTTGCAAGTATACTGGCCAACTTATACCCCTTCTTTAGTAAAACGTACAGTTCCAAAATAGAATTTGCTTAATAATCATTGAATCAGAACAAGGGGAGCTAAATTAATGGGTAATTTTAATGATAAGTCACAAAATTAAGATCACCCCATAAATCATTTTCTTATATCAGAATATTCAGTACATGCCTACCAAAGAGCCAGCTGCTGGTCGGCTACTGAATAGTCACTGACAAATTCTTATTCATTGAATGTTCCTTTCCCAGTTCACATATTTTCCTTCTCTTATTAGCATATTCTTTTTCAAACTGTATATAATATTGATACTTGATGAAAACTCCCGTCTTAATATTGCAGATACAGTCATTCTATAATGTATTCTCCAGCAACTGAAGTCTGGTAACCATGTCTGATTGATCACCAAGCCACACACCTATTTATACTGGCCAACTATTTTAGTTGGAGCAGACTAACTGCTGTAACAGACGTCTTTAGAATGTCAGTGGCTTAACACAGTAAAAGTTTTTTCCTCCTCACATCATAGTCTGGTTGGTGTTGGCGTGGAGGGCTGGGTGAGGTAAGGGGAGTGATTGTTGCTCCATGCAGTCATGCAGGAGCCTTGCTTCTTTCATCCTGTGGTTTTGCTTCCTCTCGTCTTCAGAGTCCTTTCCATTCAGCCAGCAGATGGGAAAGAGGAAAAGGAACCCCGGGTAGGTGTGTTTTATGGACCAGATCTAGAAATGGCATGCATCGCTTCTGTCCTCATTACGTTGGGCAAAACTCAGTTATGTCTACACATAACTGCAAGATGGGCTCAAGTATGTAACTTCACAGTACATCTGTGAGAAAAAGAGCAGTGGTTCAGTGAGCAATTAGTCTCTGCTGCGCCACCCGTTTTCAGATTATTCTTTAGGGTGATCTAATATATAGATAATTGTGTTTCTAATTTCATTCCCCTTTCCAGCCACGCTTTTTGAAAGGCTTGTTCCTATAATACTTACCTTTTATGAATTTTTCCATCTGATAGAGTCCAGCTTTTGGCTATGCTGAAATTCACCAGCAATCTTTGTTCTCTGTCAAATGGATCTTTATAGTCCACATCTTAATTTTTCTTCTACAGCATTTGGCATTTCCTTCTCTTAAAATTCCTTCCTTGACTTCGAGTACAAAACACTCTTCTATTTTCTTTCTCTTTTGTTTTTTTCCTTAAATCTTGATATCCCCAAGATTATATTCTTGTCCTATTTCCTTTTTCATTCATTCACCCCTTTAGCTTTTCTCACCATCTTTTTTTTTTTTTTAAAGATTTTATCTATTTATTTGACAGAGAGAGATCACAGTAGACAGAGAGGCAGGCAGAGAGAGAGAGAGGGAAGCAGGCTCCCCGCTGAGCAGAGAGCCCGATGTGGGACTTGATCCCAGGACCCTGAGATCATGACCTGAGCCGAAGGCAGCGGCTCAACCCACTGAGCCACCCAGGCGCCCTTTTCGCACCATCTTAATGTATGTTAAGGTCCCAAAGTCAATCTATCATCTCCTTCAAACCATCTCCTCCTTTGTCTTAATGAATGGCACCTGTCCTTGTCAGTTTCTTTTTTTTTTTTTAAAGATTTTATTTATTTATTTGACAGACAGAGATCACAAGTAGGCAGAGAGGCAGGCAGAGAGAGAGGAGGAAGCAGGCTCCCCGCTGAGCAGAGAGCCTGATGCGGGGCTTGATCCCAGGACCCTGGGATCATGACCCTAGCTGAAGGCAGAGGCTTTAACCCACTGAGCCACCCAGGCACCCCTGTCCTAGTCAATTTCTTAAGCTGAAACTTTGGAGCCTTCTTGACTTTTCCTTCTCTATGAATATTTAATGTGGTTACTTCTGCCTTGTTAGTATTTCCCAATTTTGTTTACATTTCTCTCCTACTGCTACCACCCAGTAGGTTATAGCTTGAGTTTCTACAAAGCCTACTAATTTATTTCTCTATTTCTAGTCTGGTACCCCATTCCAGGGTAGATGGGACACCACTGCCCACAGGATTGTAAGACTGACACAATCAGATTTGATTTTAAAGTGATCACTCTGTTCTCCTTTTGTTTTTTCAGTCTGTTCTCCTTAATACACTGTATTGTCTTCCCTTGACTTCCAGTATACCACAGTCTTCTAGTTATACTTCTTCCTCACTGTTAACTCTTGCTCAGTCTCCTTTCTAGTTTATTCTCTTCTTGATCTCTTAATATTGGAGTATCTCAAGGCTCAGTGAATTTCTCTCTCTCTCTCTCTCTTTTTTTTTTTTTTTTTTTTTTTGGTCTATACTCACATAGAAATGTCCTGGTTTAAAATACTTCCTATATGCTTATAACTCCCTAATATATATCTCCAGCCCAGACTTCTCTCCCTAACTCTAGACTTATAAATCCAGCTGTCTTTTGAACAACTCCACTTGGATATCTGATAAATATCTCAAACTCACATGTCCAACAATGAAATCCTGAATATCCTTTCAAGGTCTAGTCTACCTTCAGCCTTCCCCAACTCAGTTAATGCTAGCTTCATCCCTCTAGTTACATGGGACAAAATCTTAGCTTTATTCTCATTCCTTTCTTTTTTCATTCCCTAAATTGGATACATCAAGAAATCTAGTTGTTATACTTCAGAACATATCCGGAATCTGATCACTTCTCAGTGGTATTTTTTTTGCTAAGACTCCAGGTCAAGCCACTATTAATTTTCATCTGGATTACGGCAAGAGCCTTCAGACTCCTTTGTCCTTGTGGTAGCTCACATTTATTCAACAGATTCATCCCTCTCGATCTCTGTTAACTGGGTGGTGTGTACTTTCTACTCTGTTGATTTGGGGCTTGACCTTGTGATTGGATTTGGCTTATGTAATGCTAGCAGGTATGAAACAAGCAGGGGCTTAAATGTGTTTGTGAGGTTTATCTTTCCTCTTGAATCTTGGTGATAAGTTCTGAAAAGAACTTGTCCCTGGTAAAAGCTACACCTGCAGTCTGGGCCCTAGGAAAAGGTAAGAGGAACTGATTTTAACTAAATACGTAGCCTGGATTCAAACTGACCCAAACTTTAGCCTGAAGCAGCATTTCCTGGCTGAACCCACCCTAGATAATCTGAACCACAGCTAATTGCAGTGTGAGGATGATTGCTTATTGTTTTAAGCCACTGAGGTTTAGGATGGTTTGTTATACAATGTTATTGGGACAGTAGCTCACAAGTGCTCTCCTACAGTCTGTTTTCAGCACAGGAGCTAGTAACTTTAAAATCTGAATCAGATCATATCACACGTCTGTTTAAAATCCTGCAGTAGTTTCCCATATCCTTCAGAGTACAAACCAGTCTTTACAGCGATGTTCAGGGCCATACATGATTTGCCCCCTTTGTCCCTTGTCCTCTCTCTGACCTCAGCTCCTACTATTCTTCTATTCTCTAATTCCACTCCTGCTATACTGGCCTCCTTTATAGACCTCAGACATGTCAGGTATGCTGTGCTACCCTCGGCAGGTACTTTTGCCTAGGATGCTCCTCCCTTAGAGGTGTGGCATGCTAACTAACTCACCTCCCTCAGGTCTTTGCTTATCTATCACCTTCTCAATGATGCCTGCCCTTATTACCCTATTTATATCTTATATCCCCTCATCTGTACCCCTGACATTCTGAATTCCCTAAATGACCTGCTTCACTTCTTTTTTTAATAGTGTTTATGACTTTTCTTGTGTGTGTGTGTGTGTGTGTGTGTGTTTGAGATTTTATTTATTTGAGAAAGAGAGAGAGCACAAGCGGGGTGGAGGGGGGGCTAAGGGGCATAGGGAGAGGAAGAAGCAAATGCCCTGCTAAGTATGGAGCCAGGGCAAGGCTCAATCCTAGGGACTTGATCCCAGGACCCTGAGATCATGACCTGAGCCCAGGGCAGCTGCTGAACTGACTGAGCCACCCAGGCGCCCCTTTTTATGACTTCTTAACATAATATACGATTTACTTTTAAAATGCTTATTTTTATTGCTTGTTGCCTATTGATTGAAGGCTCTTTAGGGACAGGGATCCTTATTTCTTCTGTTCATATATATATCCCCAAAACCTAGAATAGTGTCTGGCATGAAAATCTATGAATGGATCAGTGAACAAATGAATAAATAAGTGATAATTAACAGTTTTGTTTCCTAAAATGTTTGCATGCTGGAAATACATGTATGTAACACTCATGTTCTGATTTTGTATAGAAATGGCTATTCATACAAGGTGGCAGTTGCGCTGTCTCTTTTCCTTGGATGGTTGGGAGCAGATCGATTTTACCTTGGATACCCTGCCTTGGGTGAGTATGTTTCATCAAGAAAAAATCCTTGTGGGGGCGTCTGGGTGGCTCAGTGGGTTAAAGCCTCTGCCTTCAGCTCAGGTCATGATCTCAGGGTCCTGGGATGGAGCCCCGCATCGGGCTCTCTGCTCGGCAGGGAGCCTGCTTCCCCTTCTCTCTCTGCCTACTTGTGATCTCTCTCTCCCTGTCAAATAAATAAATAAAATCTTAAAAAAAAAAAAAGAAAAAAAGAAAAAATCCTTGTGAAACTTGTATTTCAGGTAAATATACCTGTTCTTTCCATTTTATTATTTTTTTAAAGATTTTATTTATTTATTAAGGAGAGAGGGAGAGAGCCCAAGCAGGGGGAGGACCAGAGTGAGAGGGACAAGCAGACTCCATGCTGAGCACAAAGCCTGACATGGGGCTCACCAGGACCCTGACATCATGACCTAAGCCAAAATCAAGAGTTGGATGTCCAACCAACTGAACCACCCAGGCACCCTTAAATATACCGATTCTTATAGATTAAATCTTTGCATACTATTAATAGTTAAAAGTTTGACATTAACTGGAGGTGAATAGTTAATCTTCTGTGAATATAGAGCTAGCTGTTAGTTCTACAGTTCAGCTTGAGTAATAAATATTGACTTTTCCTGTATTTTCATCTTCATGAAAATACATACAAAATAGTATAGGCACTTCCTTAGTAGGCTTGAATTGTCATTGTTAGTACTGGGCAACGTGGTGGACATTTAATAAATATTTTATAAATAAATGCACATCTCTTCTTTCTAAAAATATTTGCTCTTCTATCTGAACCTCTGCCATATTCCCTTGGGAAGAGAAGCTTTCTTTCAGGAAAAGCTTGGGTTGGAACTATGGCGACCCGCAAGAGCTGGTGTGGAGCCTTTTTTTAACCTTAGCTTCCTCTCCACCCCCCACCTGTCACACACATTCCTTCTAGCTGTAATCTTCCCATTTACCGTAGTTACTAATGCTTGTGAATTTTTACATTTGATGATTTTTACATTTGATTTGGATTTGATGATAGCTTTTGTTTAAACAAAAACTTTTATATGCCTGCCCTTAGTTAAGCCTTACAGCTCTCTGACTTTATCATCCTCTTTAAATCTTTTTTACCAGGTAGGGAAATTGTCACCAGAGAGGTTAAGGGATTTACTCACTCCAGAGGCCTTGTTTTATTCTGTGACATATTTGTTGTTATCATCTTTGTTTTATGGATAGGGAAATTGTCATGAGATTAAGAGATTTACCCAAGGACACTCTGCTAGTGACCTGAATTTGAACCCAAATTTTCTGGCTCAAGAGATCATGCTTTATTTACTACAGTACTCTGCTCCTACATTAGCCCTTTACTGAGCAAAATTTAAGGTTTCTAAATGCTTTTTTTCCAGTTAGCAAGGCTAATCTTAATTCTTTCCATGTTGCTACCCATCAGAGATCAAAGAAGAATCTTTACTGTGGTGTTAGTAGGAAGTATGTTTCTGATAGCCTTACCTGGAACTCACAAATTTGTTTAGTTAATAGACATTTATTCTACATTTACTACTTGTTAAGTAAGTAAGTGCTCTGGGAATAATGATGAAGATCATATTTCATATTGGTTAAAAGGAAATAAATATGTTGGTGGGTCCATTTATGATACAGCTCTTATAGAACCATGACAAAGTGCTATGAGAGCAGAGAAGAGGGACTGATTTAGTCAGCCTTGGGTGTGAAAGAGGACTTCTTTGATAAGGTGACATTTGGACTAGGTTTTGAAGGATGAGCAGATTACAGAGATTGAGGGCATTACACAGAACAGTATGTGCAAAGGCAAGTGGTGTGATAGTATGTGTGCCTGCTGAGAGAATGGTAGATAGTTTAGTTTTTGGCATGGGAAGAATAATAGCAAGAGATGAAAAGTGACTGCAGAGGTAGTCTGTGATCAGATTATTAAGGGTCTTTTTATGGAGTTTGGACTTTACCATTTAAACATCAGAAGCCACTTAAGTTTTTAAGCAGAGAAGAGTCATAGTCAGTCGCATTTTTCAGGAAGATTCTACTGGAGGAATTGAGGGAAATGGCTTAGAACAGAGAAGTACTGGTGACAGAGAAAGGAGGAAGGAGATTGATGCCATAGTCCTGGCCTGAGTGACAGTCCAACTCATTTTCCTGCCATATGTTAGAGTAGCTGTACCTTTCCCTATGGTGGAAAGCCATGTGATCTGCACAGAAGGCCTCAGAGTTGTTAAAATGGCAGTCCTTCAGTCTAACTCTCTTTTTAGATGATGGCTTGCTGGCTGGTTAGACAGAGAAATCAGAATCATAATGAGAAAGTAAAATAATATGGTGATGATAAGAATACACCTGAAGCCTTTTGCCTTTATTCTCATATTTTCTTCTGTGTTCTCTTTATGAAGACAGACGTGTGTGTATGTGTGTGTGTGTGTGTGTGTATGTATGTGTGTGTGTGTGTGTGTGTGTATATATATATATATATAAATATATATGAAAGATTTCTAACTTTTAGAAAGTTTTAAAGAGGTTAGGAGGGAAGGGGAAACACTGTTCTTTAGAACAGTTTATTCTGTGATGATTTTAAATAATCTATTTTATATATTTGGCTTAATGAGTGACTTTTTGGCTTCCTGGGATGTGTGTCAGATGAGCTGTCACGTCGTATATGTAAGTTAATGTATTTGTCTTACTGCAGCACATCATAATATGTCGGCATGTATATTGTGAATTTTTCTTCCTGCAAAGTAAAACTCTCAGTAATAAAGCTCTATATAAAGCTCTGTGTAGTGGCTCTGGTTAGTGAATGTTAGTTTCCTGCCAGGAGCTGTTTTTCTCTGGCCACTGCTATTCCAATCTATTATGAGCCTCAGTCAAAGAGAACCTTTCCATGGGAGGCTGAGTGAGATTCCATAAACTTGCAAGTGCAGTTTTTAACATTCAACATTATAGTACAGCGTAAAGGATTTTTGTTTGTTTTTTTAAATCATTAAATAATTTACTGTATTTTTAAAAAAGATTTAAATAACTTGCTGCATTTTTTTTAAGGATTTTATTTGTTTGTCAGAGAGAGAGAGAGAGAGAGCACAAGCAGGGGGAGTAGGAGAGGGAGAAGCAGGCTTTCTGCTGAGCGGGGAGCCCAAAGCGGGACTTGATCCCAGGACCCTGGAATCATGACCTGAGCTGAAGGCAGACACTTAATGACGAGTCACCCAGGCATTAACTTACTGTATTATCACAACAACCTTTGGGTGTTCATTAGTTCAATACATATTTTGACTGGTGGCCTAAGATAAAACTTTCTCAAGATCATTAAGTCTGTCACTTCTCATTTGTCTGCTTTCCGGCTTCTGACTTTTTGTTGCTACTGTCTTATCTTTTATTTTCTTTGTTCTTTTGGGTTTGTGGACCTTACCATCTTTTAGTGGGGTCTTGGAGTGAGAGGAGCTAAGTAGGCATGTCAAAGTCATTATCTTTAACTAAAAATCCTCATTTCTTTTAAGCATTCAAATATTTTGATTGTATCTTACTTGCATTTAAGTAGTAATGTTAAGGATTTTGATATGTCTTATTAACTAATCCAATCTAATATATAAAGTTACAATTTTTTTAAAGTTACAATTTTTTGAAATTTTAAAATATTAAATGTTTTTAAATGAAATTTTAATTTTTGCTAAGAATTCAAGGTTAAAGAATTTTGGTATTTTTTGATTACAATGATTACTATTATTATACTACTAACCTTACTATAATGTTGACTGGCATGAAAATAGTTACAGATGGACCCTAACATTCTATAATTTTTTAAAAAAGATTTATTTATTTGACAGAGAGAGATCACAAGTAGGCAGAGAGGCTGGCAGAGAGAGAGAGGGAGAAGCAGGCCTCCCGCTGAGCAGAGCCCGATGTGGGGCTCGATCCCAGGACCCTGGGATCATGACCTGAGCCAAAGGCAGAGGCTTTAACCCACTGAGCCACCCAGGCGCCCCACATTCTATATTTTTTTAAAAAAATATTTATTTGAGAGGAAGCAAGAGAGAGCATGAGCAGAGTGGGGAGGCAGAAGGAGAAGCAGACTCCCTGCTGAGCAGGGAGCCCATTGTGGAGCTCAATCCCAGGACCCTGGGATTATTACCCCAGCTGAAGGTAGCTGCTTGACTGGTGTAACCACCCAGACACCCCTATTTTTCTTATAATCTTATTTAATCTTAATGGTTATGAAAAGCAGTGGTAGCTTGTTAAAATACTTCCTTAAGAGGCGCCTGGGTAGTGTCTGCCTTTGGCTCAGGTCATGGCCCTAGGATCCTGGGATTGAGCCCCACATCGGGCTCCCTGCTCAGTGGGAAGCCTGCTTTTCCCTTTCCCACTCCTCCTGCTTGTGTTCCCTCTCTCGCTGTGTCTCTGTCAAATAAGTAAATAAAATCTTTAAAAAAAGATACTTACTTAAAACTATTTATGATCATAGGAATTTTATAAGAACAGAATAAATAATATCAATCATGCAATATGAAACTTGCTTTTTCTAAGTAGTTTAGTGTTGAATGTGATATTTCATTATATAAATTTTACTTCGGGATTAAATAAGGGAAATGTGTTGGGGGTGAGAATGAATAAAACTTGATAAGATCTAAAAATTCCTTTAAGAAAGTTTTTTTTTAAATTTTTGAAACATTTTTAAATTTTTAATTAGGAGCTTGAACTCATGACCCCGAGATGAAGACCTGAGCTGGAATCAAGAGTCGGATGCTTAACCGACTAAACCACCCAGGCGCCCCCAGAATTTTCTTTTCAGTTATTTCAAATTCCTTTTTAGCCCGTGACTGTAACTTTATATATGACTTTATTTCCTTTAATTGATTTATTCCTCAGTATGCAAGTGCTACATTAACTAGGAACTTTTTTACAATGAAACCTTATTTTTCTTTATAATTTTTTTTTTAAGATTTTATTTATTTATTTGCGAGAGAATGAGTGAGAGAGAGCATGAGAGAGGAGAAGGTCAGAGGGAGAAGCAGACTCCCCAAGGAGCTGGGAGCCCGATGCGGGACTCGATCCTGGAAGTCCAGGATCATGACCTGAGCTGAAGGCAGTCGCTCAACCACCTGAGCCACCGAGGCGCCCCGAAACCTTATTTTTCTAATAGTATTCTCTCTTTGTATTCTTAACTGTGTTAACATCTGTGATTTTTTTATATGCAATAGCTAGCATATTTTGCTTTGTCCATCTGTAGCATTAAAAGATTATGGATTCCCAAAGCTAATAGCTCTTTTGGATCAGGAGAGAGATACTCTTTTCATGGTGGTATTCCTTTTAAAATATAAATACTTTCTTATTATGAGAATAACAAAGTGTTTTTAAGCCCAAATCTTAAAAATCTTTGGTTATATTCTTCTTTTTTTTTTTAGTTTGAATTTACCAGTTTAGACTGGTATATAATATCCACAGATCATGGGACAAATAAAGGGATTTATAGGTTAAACTGTTCTAAGATTTGAAAACTGTCTTTTATAGGTACAGACACAAAAAGAATAGTGATAGCTAATTACCAAATCATTATAGAACACCTGTGGTTTGGCAAATAGCAACTTCAATATGTGATAATCTACATTCTCTAATACAGTCATGCAGACAGCAGTATTTGCAAGACTCAAGACTCAAGAAAAAAGACTTTTTTCTTTTATAAGAAAAAATACCAGAGTTTTTTTAAATACCCCAAATTAATCTCTGTTCTTTTTGTTTTATATCCAAGTAAATCCTTTGAGTGAATTCATGTTTTTAAAATGTAAAGTTTAGTTTACTAAAGTATAAAGTACACTCAAAACATGAACTTTATTAATGTCATCTGGCAGCATAATCTTTTTGAAAGAATATATCATAATAGTAATGGTTCAGGATAAAAATGGATCCTTCTTTATTAGAAACACTTTTTTATTTGGAATTTTAAAACAGTTTTTTAAATCGAAAACCGATACTCCTTTTCACAGTAAGGAGTTAGTAAATCGTGTCTGTACAAAGAGACACTTTTTTATTGGAAAAAAAAGTCAGTCTACTTTTGTAGTTCACAAATAACCTCACTTTAAAAAAAACTGGTATTATGCTCAAAATAATGAAATCTATAAGAATAATGGTTTGTATTGGTTTTAATAAATGCTGTTTAGAATGTATGCTATTTTGTGTTGTTCAGGTTGATCATTTTTTGCAGATAAGATAATTTACTCTTGATAGAGTTTGTTTCTTCAGTAGTCAGAATGACTAGTTATGGGAATGAGACAGCACTGACTTCCAGTTGCTCACAGAAGAGAAGGGGAAGACATAAAAATGCATAGTAAGTCATACCATGATACATGTGCAGTGCTGAAAGTTAAGGGCAGGGCTGGGGAGCATCTAGGAATATTATTAAATTCATCCTGGGGACATTAGAGAAGGCTTTTTAGAAGTTTTAAATGACTCTTAGGGGTTAGCTAAATGATCGGGAACAGGGGGGTGGAGGTGGGCAGAGGAGGAGTCAAGGCAGAGAAGAGCGTAGCACATGTAAATGTAGAGATGGCCGAGGAGAATAGGAGAACACAGTACATTAGAAGGGATCTTCGAGTAGTTTGGGAATAACCCAGCCAGAAGGAATTTGTAAGGTATGAGACTAGGTTAGATGATTCTACTATAAAGAATGTGAATTTATGGGCACCTGGGTGGCTCAGTGGGTTAAGCCTCTTCCGCTCAGGTCATGATCCCAGGATCCTGGGATCGAGCCCCATATCAGGCTCTCTGCTCGGCGGGGGGGCCTGCTTCCCCCTCCCCCCCACCTGCCTCTATGCATAATTGTGATCGCTCTCTCTCTGTGTCAAATAGATAAACAAAATCTTAAAAAAAAAAAAAAGAATGTGAATTTATGCTGTCTACATTTCTCAGTGAATAATAATTGTAGGAATAGTAGAAACAGTGGTAGGAGAGTAAAGACTGGGCTAACATTTTAAATATTTGCCATGTGCCATGTACTATTCTGAGTTTTTACTTTTTCTCTATCTCCTTTAACCCTTAGTGTCCTTCCTATTTTATTTGCATAAAATATTTTTATATTTGGAAAGCTAAGACAAGTTTAAATAGCAGTGTTTTATTGAGGTACAAATGATATACATTAAAATGCATATTTTAAATGTACAGTTTGATAAGTTAGACATATGTATACACTTATGAAACAGTCCCCATAATCAAGATAATGACCATATCTGTCACTCCCCAAAGCTTCTTCCTGCCCCTTGTAATCCCTACCTCTTGGCCCTCCTGTCCTGCTCTTTCCCAAGCAAATACTCATCTGCTGTCAATGTAGATCAGTTTGCAGATTGCTAAAATATAATCTTGGGTCTGCTCTATAGTTTCTTTAAATGTGTGACTTCAGGAGTAGGTGACACTCACCAAAGTTCCAAACACACATGTCATGACCTTATCTAATATTTTATCTGAACAGGAACCTCTCCTGTTCATTTTTCTGAAGCACCCTTTAGAAGTTCAGCAGGGGCACCTGGGTGGCTCAGTGGGTTAAGCCTCTGCCTTCAGCTCAGGTCATGGTCTCAGGGTCCTGGGATCGACTCCTGCCTGGGCTCTCTGCTCAGCAGGGAGCCTGCTTCCCCCTCTATCTCTCTGCCTGCCTCTCTGCCTACTTGTGATCTCTCTCTGTCAAATAAATAAATAAAATCTCAAAAAAAACGCAAGGGGTTCAGCAGCAGAATATCCAGATTTTAATGACTCATTATCATTTTCTTTTTGAGTGTTATCACATTACTTTGCCAATAAATATACTTCTATGTCATTGTTGTAAACACCTGCATAGTATTCTCTCTTATTAGGTATACCTTGATTTTTCCGAGATAATTCCTCTCTGTTAAACATTTAAATTGTTGCTAGTTTTTTGATAGTCATATAAGAAATATTTATCAAACTCTTACCGTCTCTCAGGTACTGTTTATGGAATCGACTTGAGTAAGATAAGGACCCTGTTTTGAGTAATTTACATGGCAGAGGAAAACAGAATGAATGAACAAAGCAGCAAATGAGGTTGTTATAGATTTTTAATCAGCACCAAAAAGGCAATAAATAGAGGTGATGTGATAGGTCAAGGGGCTTTGGGGGAAGCGGCGTGCTGCTTTAGATAGGCAGGTTAGACTTCTCTGAAGTAGTAGCCCGAGAAATGAGAAGATCTACAGAATATTGTTGGAAAGGTTCATGACAGGAGCAAAGGCTCTGACATGGTTATGTTTTCTTGATAGGGTAGCAAGTAATTAAAAAAAAACTTTTTTTGAAAACTTTTTTTTTTTTTAATAGGGAGGGGGCATTGAGGAAGGAACAGAGGGAGAGAGAGAATCTTGAGCAGGCTTAGTGTCCAGCGCTTAGCTGGGGCTGAGATCTTGACCTGAGCTTAACTGACTGAGCCACCCATGTGCTGCAGAACCATTCTTAAAATTAATATTGTTATAAGAAAATTGAAGAAAGGCAATCTTTGTGACATTTCCAAATTTACATTAAATTGCTGTGTGAAGAAAGATACATTTCAGAAATTGAATGAATGAGTGAATGGATACAATCTATCAGTTGAGTTCATCAAGTTCCCTGGGCTACTATAATAAAATGTAACTATTGAAAAAAATAATTAAAGGAGTTGTTATATAAGATAATGGCTAAAAAGTTAGAGGTCTTTAGGAAACAAAAGCTGAGACAACTTATCCAATCATTTTACAAATATCAAGCATCTACTTTGTGGCACGTGGTGTTGTAAGTATTAAGGACACAGGAGTAAATAAACCAGATGAAAGATCCTCCCCTAGTGGGACTTCCACGAGACAGATAGAACAAATATAAGATATTAGGTAACATAACAAGTGTTTTGAAGAAAAGTGCAAGCAGAATTTTATATAATCTCTATATTATAGTTTTAAAGTAATTTCGATTGTGTGTTATCTTAGTACTTACAAAATTATTCTGCGCTATGTCTAATAATAAAAAGCCTAATGTACTTATATATTTCAGTCTTATTTGTATACTTCCAAATTGTGTGCAGGAGGTGATCTCATCCACTCTTGTGATTTTAGCTGGCATCTGTTTGTAGTTGATACTTAGAACTACCCTTTCACGAAGAGTCTTGTTTCCTACCATTTTTATATGTCTGGAAAGCAATTTAAGTTTAAATATAGAAGAGAGATTACTCATCCCACCCCCACCCCCAACCTGTCTCTTTATTCTATCATCATGGTTTTGTGTTATATCGTTGTGTATGTCCTAGATTCTATGTTCTGTAATGATTTGTTCAGTACCCTAGTTCCAAGGTTGTGATGGAAGGCAGAGGTGTATACAGTGCATAGAATTGTTGATTTTGATTATAGAATTAATGAACATGAGATGCTTTTTTCCTAAAAAATATAGGATAAATTTAAGGTAATTAAGTATAGGATAAAGATAATTGGGTTGCTAATAAAATTTTGCAGTTTAACTATAAGATCAAAGTTTTATCTTGGTTATTTTTTCTGTGACTTGACCATCTTTATTTGTTTGAACTTTCTAATGTAAATGTGTATTAAAATTTCAATCACATAATATGTTAAGCCTAAATAAATAAATAAGGACTAAGATATATTCTATGGCTCTGGAGTAATGCAATTTAAAGATTTATTTCTTTAGGACTTGTAAGAAATTTTGTGAGATTATATTGAGTTTTTATTTCAGTTCATAATACTTATTTGTTAGGTGAATTAATTTTTTGTGGCTTTCTATATAGAGGGTTTTTTTTTTTTTAAAGATTTTATTTATTTGACAGAGAGAGATCACAAGTAGGCAGAGAGGTAGGCAGAGAGAGGAGGAAGCAGGCTCCCTGCTGAGCAGAGAGCCTGATGCGGGGCTCTATCCCAGGACCCCGAGATCATGACCTAAGCTGAATGAAGGCAGAGGCTTTAACCCACCGAGCCACCCAGGCACCCCTATAGAGGGTTTTTTTAACCTTTCTGATTTTCAGGTGAAGATTTTAGTTTTTAAAGTGTTAATTTTATATTCTTGATATATAAAGAGTTTGTGGTATAGTATACCTAATGGTTTACTAGGAAATAGGGAATTTACTATTTATAAGACTTCCAAATTTTAAGTGACTTTATCTTTTTTTCCAGGTTTGTTAAAGTTTTGCACAGTAGGGTTTTGTGGTATCGGGAGCCTAATTGATTTCATTCTTATTTCAATGCAGGTAAGTTAGTTTTGGTCTAGAAGATGAACTACTTTTCCATTCAAATATGAGTTCTCTGATCTTTTCCTGGTATATTTTAAATATAATAGAAAGCACATTTTATTTTTTAATCACACAAAAGACCCTGTGGGTCGAGTATCCCCCATGGGAGCTGAAACTACCGCCTCAAGCAATAAGGACTGCCCCGAGCCAGCAAGACCCCATGTGATTGACCCTCAAGACAGTGATCAACCTGACCTTTGCTGCCCCTGCTGCACGTACCCACCAAACTTTGGCCCACATTTTCCTGATAAAAACCTAGAAGGGTTTTCAACACTTTGAAGAGAGTGTTTGAGACACTAGTCCACTTTCTTCCCCGTGTTTTGGCCTCACTGAAAAAAATTCTTTTTTTGATTAAAAAAAAAAAAAGAAAGTTAAAAAAATATATTTTAGAAAGCATTTAGGAAAACTTTTCCAGTTTTTCTTTATATTCTGCATCTAGGGGATCGTAGCTGTGTTTCCAAGTAACATTTCCCAACCTGTGTTCTACTAGTTTGTAGTTCTAAAAGACTGCTGTCTTTTCATTTAAAAAAAAAAAAGGATTCTGTGCTCAAATACGATTTGTAAATGTGAATTCAACTGAGATTTCTTTACTGGATAACTTCTGAGAATCTTTATAATTTGTATTATGAATCTCTAATAGGGATTAAGATTATTTCTCAATATATTATTTCTTTTCCTGATAGTCACAGCCATATTTTCAATTACTATAATAGGATATTGATGGGGATCTGATATTTACATATGAATATGTGGAGGCAGAAACAGTATTTTCTTTTTTTTTTTTTTAATGGACAGGCACTCTATAGCAGTGTTTCTTGGTTGTAAATTATAGAAACTGAAATCCAGCTAGCTTAAGTCAGAAAGAAAAAAGGACTGTCTGGGCATTCTGTAGAAAATCTAGGAGTGGGGCTGGCCTTGGGTAACGACCAAATCCATATAACCAAATGATGTATTCAGGAACTCTCCTGATACCTCTCTCTGCTTCTCTGTGGTAACCTCATCTTTTCCTGCTGCAGTGGTACGGAGGCAGGCATAGCATGTGAAGTGCTGTCCTTTAACATTTAAAAGTGCCACCAGATGTTTGACGCACTGAACTGATGGTGGTTAACTTATGAGGATTCTTAAATTAGAGAGGGGGATGAATTTACCACAACAAATGTCACAAAGCAGCATTTCAGTAAGCATTTATGGAGCACCTCATGTCTCCAGCAAGAGTGTCAGTATGTATATAGATCATTATCAGTTTTGGTCTTCTTTCTCATACAATATTTCCACTCCTCAATTCTGTCTGCTTGATGTTAATCCTTATGTTTTAAAAGAAAGTCAAAATCCAGGAGATTCGGGTAGCATACTGTGAGGAGGGTACCATACTGTGAGGAGGAGGCAGCATATGGACCAATAAGATACCAGAATTAAACAAGGAAAATATTTGGTTTTAAAGTTGGAATTTTCCTGTCTTTATTCATAAACATATGCCTAACCAAATATCCTGCCTTCTTTGACTGGGGGACAGGCAAGCAGGCATGAAGAGGCTAAGGTACTTGTGCACATATGCTTGGAAATGGATTTCTCACTATAAATGAAGATCCAAGGAATTTCATGTATTATTGGGATTCTTTAAGATATCCAGAATTCAATGTCTTTGAAACCCATTTACCTAATATTTTCACACTAAGTTCTTTCTTTGATGATGTCATCACCTTATATAAAGGTTTACTTCTATCAAATTATAGTGCTTATTTGATTCAGTGACTGCTTTCTGGTACACGAATGCCTTGAACTTTTGAGAACAAATCATTCTTTTCTTAAAGATCTCGAACTGAACCTATTGCATTAAGAAATACTGAGGCAGGGACGCCTGGGTGGCTCAGTTGGTTGAGCGGCTGGTTTCGGCTCAGGTCATGATCCCGCGTCCTGGGATCGAGTCCCACATCGGGCTCCTTGCTCGGCAGGGAGCCTGCTTCTCCCTCTGCCTCTGCCTGCCACTCTGTGCTCACTCTCTCTCTCTCCCTCTCTCTGACAAATAAATAAATTAAAAAAAAAAAAAAAAGAAATACTGAGGCAGAATTAGAGTGTTTGAATTTCTGCAGTTAATTTCCCTAATTAAGACATTTCAACAGGTATGGCCACGTTAGGTTTAGACTGCTTTCAGATTAGGGAAAAAATAAATTTTCAAATGTAGTCAAATAAGAGGTGTAATCTTGCTTTACACATCATTTAATCTACTTAACTTGTGATGTTGACTACTTTAGTTTTTAAGAATTATTTTTTCAGCAAATAAAATGTTTTTAATATAAGTATCATAAACTATGTCAATGTTTTTGTCCCAAATATATTTTTTCCAACTTATCATAAACCTTTTACATTTGTCCATCTTTTTGTTTATTCTTCTTTCTCATCTCTCCATCCTGTTTTTTCTTTTTTTTTTGCTATTAAATATTATTCCCCAGTGAATAGCAATGTTTTTCTATTGGGCTCCGATCCCAGAAACATATCGTGCATGAACTCAAGACCTATAAAAACATACTTTGCTTCACAGTATTTATAATAAAAATCCAGGAAAATCCTCTTTAAAAATTAGGTCTAGTTATTTCATCTTTGAACCAAAGTAAAATAAAACATAATGCACATATTACTAAAGTAACCTTTACATGTCACTATATTTACTGAAAATACTTTAATGAGTATCTATTTGTTAATAAACTTTTGAAGTTTATTCTTTTTTTATGTTCTTAAAAAGTATGGAAGTGGCAGTGTGAATTAAATAGTATAAAATAACACATAGAATTAGTTCAGCCCTTTTGTGCATTCAGCAAAAATCTAAATTAGTAATATGTATATAGCATACAGTCTTTCAGTTATAGGTAACTGTTGTGTATAATCACTGTATTTGTAGTTATTCATAAGGCAGTTCTGAAGATTTGAAAACATTCATTCTTTGTGCTTATATATGTGTGTGTGTTATGATGGATTTATTAGACATTTAATTTTTTATCAGAAAAATAGAATATTTTTATTTCATTTAAACTTTTCACTCACAGTCTGGCCTTTTTTTTTTTTTTTAAGATTTTATTTATTTGACAGAGAGGGAACACAAGCAGGGGGAGTGGGAAAGGGAGAAGCAGGCTTCCTGCTGAGCAGGGAGCCCGATGTGGGGCTCGATGTCGGCCTTGATCCCAGTACCCTGAGAGCATGATCGGAACCAAAGGCAGATGCTTAATGACTGACCCACCCAGGTGCGCTGGATGTTTTTAACTATACCAAAACCACTGATACGGTATCTGCCAAACAAAAAGAAGGTTTCCTCCGTTATATAGGGATAAGATGGCCACAAATCAAAAAGATGAAGATGGGTGGAAGGAAAATGGAAATATGAATTGGAATGTAGAAGGTTGTTGAAAGTATGTCAGGGTACTTTGTGACAATTTAAAAATATTCTATGCATCATGGAAGAAATTGCTTTCATTTTTATTCCTATTAACATTACAGAGTAGATCTCCTTAAGGGACTAATAACAGTATAAGCAGTAGAAATTCATAGAAGCAGCATAATTCCAAGACATTAATGAATTTTATAAATTTGTAAAATTTATAAAATATCTCATTAGTTTGATATTTAATATAGATAATTTTTTTAGTACTGAATTATATAGTGCTTCTGTGTTTTTTTTTTTAACTTTTAGACACCAGATCTGACTTTTCACACATAAATTTCTGTAGAAAAAAAATTTCTTACTATCACACTGGTAGTATGCTAAACATAGTGTATACCATCAAAAATTTGGGCTGATTTGAACTGAATGCAATATATCTTGTGAAAAGTTAGCCTTGTACCAATAACAGGGAAGATGAGAAGCTAAAAAAAAGGTAGTTTTTAAAAGTGCTTGCTTTTTCTTTAGGACCTTGAAGTTCTACATTTGCTAGTGTCACTTGAGAACTATGAAGAAAATAAAAGATATGATAAACTATAAATAGTAGGTTTTAGGGGCATCTGGGTGGCTCAGTGAGTTAAGCCTCTGCCTTTAGCTCAGGTCATGATCTCAGGGTCCTGGGATCTAGCCCCAAGTCGGGCTCTCTGCTCAGCAGGGAGCCTGCTTCCCCCTCTCTCTCTGCCTGTCTCTCTGCCTACTTGTGCTCTCCCTCACTGTCAAATAAATAAATAAAATAAAAAAAATAGTAGGTTTTATGCCATCGATGAAAATGGTAGTTTAGGGAGACCTATCAGGTATAATAAGTTGAGGTTCTGCCCTAGAGGAACTTACAATTTATCCCCAAAGTGTTGTGATAATAAGATTCCATTTATTACCAGAAATAAAATGTTTACTTGGGAACTGCTGGCTTAAAATAAAAATAAAAATGAGTTATCTTGATTTTTATCTTGTTTAAATTCTTTGAATTTTACTAAAAATTTTAGAAGCCTAGGCTTTTCAGTCTAGAGCATGAGCAAGGCTCAAGTTGTAGATTCACTTCTGTGTAAGCTAGTTTGTTTTATCCAAAACATAGCCTATTCCCTTGCTCTGTGACATACATATACTATTGACCAAAGGAAGGACTAAATCTGTAATCACCCTCAATCAGTTACCAGTACTAGAAGAATTGATCTAAGTCCTTGATAGTTCACGAGATGTATGATAGCAGTATATAAAAACCAGTAGACATTTTAGATATCGAATCCTTCAAATAGCCCTCTGTATTACTTATTTAACCCTGGTGTGATTAGTTGGCGACATAAACTGGATAACTAAGGAGACCGATAATTTGTGTAGCCTTTGCTCTGTTATGTGATCTTAATTAGGTAGATTTCACTTAGTTCACTTTTCCTTTTTTTTTTTAAAGATTTTATTTATTTATTTGAGAGGGAGACAGTGAAAGAGAGCATGAGAGAGGAGAAGCAGACTCCCCATGGAGCTGGGAGCCCGAAGTGGGACTCGATCCTGGTACTCCAGGATCATGACCTGAGCCGAAGGCAGTTGCTTAACCAACTGAGCCACCCAGGTGCCCCTCACTTAGTTCACTTTTCTTGTGGGCAGATATTTATTCAGTGAATTAAAGGAATTTTCAAAAAACAGTATCTTAAACTGGTTTTGAGACTAATGCCAAAGCTGGGTTTTCTTCAGGAGATATCATGTATGAATCTGATTCATTTCTTTTTTTTTTTAATTTTTAAATTTTTTAATTAATATATAATGTATTATTAGCCCCAGGGGTACAGGTCTGTGATTCGCCAGGTTTACACACTTCATAGCACATACCTAACCCAATGTCCATAACCCCACCACCCTCTCCCTACCCCCCTACCACCGGCAACCCTCAGTTTGTTTTGTGAGATTAAGAGTCTCTTATGGTTTGTCTCCCTCCTGATCCCATCTTGTTTCATTTATTCTTTTTCTACACCGCAAACCTCCCACTGTTGCCTCTCAACTTCTTTATATCAGGGAGATTATATGATAATTGTCTTTCTCTGATTGACTTATTTCACTAAGCATAATACCCTCTAGTTCCATCCATGTCGTCGCAAATGGCAGATTTCATTTCTTTTGATGGCTGCAAATCTTGTTCATTTATTAAGGAATGATGTTTATATTGGTTATTTAGGATTAATACTAACCAGGTTTTGAATCAAATGAAGTCAGGGGTCTGCATATATAACTTCTGGCACATCTTTGTAGGAATTTTGGTGTTTAATTTAAATGTGACTGATAAGAGGGTTTTAATGGCCTCAAATTAAAATTAACCACACAGAGAAGTCAACTATGAACACAAAAATGTAGTTTGACTTTTAAAGAATATATATATTTTTGGGAGAACTGGGATGGACAGAGGTTGCATCATCGTCCTCTAATTGCAGACAGTTGAGTCACTTTACTTTTTTCACCAGGTTAATAGGTCTTTAGGAGATGATTTAATCTTGCCAGTGTTAGTATTTGGATTCTTCATATGGAGGAACTCCTAAGTAGATTAGATTGCATAAAAGGGTGCATTGATAGAGATATATAAAGTATTCTTAGATTTTCTTTTCTTCATTAATTCATTCATAACATTTTACATTTGTAAGATAATATGAGTTACCTAAGCCAATATGACTTCAGTGACAATGCAAAGACATTAATGAGGGAGCATAGATAGCTATTGTTAAAGATTAGGTATTAAAGTAGTTACTAGGGGCACCTGGGTGGCTCAGTGGGTTAAAGCCTCTGCCTTCGGCTCAGGTCATGATCTCAGGGTCCTCGGATAGAGCCCTGCATTGGATTCTCTGCTCAGCAGGGAGCCTGTTTCCTCCTTTCTCTCTCTCTGCTTGCCTCTCTGCCTACTTGTGATCTCTTGTCAAATAAAGAAATTTTTAAAAAAATCTTAAAAAATTAAAATTAAAAAAAAAGGTACTTACTAGTAAGTATTTTTTTCTTTAATTAATTTATTAAATGTTACTGAAATATGTTCAAGCAAAAATACATTTTCCACTAACAAAATCAAAGGTTTATAAAATTGCAAACAAAACTTCAATATTAATAAAGTTTACATAAAGTAAGCTCTCTTCTGGTGTGGTAAAAAAATATATATATATAATATAAAATTTGTTATTTTATCTTTTTTTAAGTATACAGTTCAGTAGCATTAATGACATTCAAAATGTTGCACAACTGTCACCACGATCTATTTCCAAAATGTTTTCATCACCACAAACAGAAACTCTACCCACTAAGCAATAACTCCACATTTCCCACACCTCCCAGTCCCTGGTATCCTCTGATCTATTTTCTGTCTCTGAACTTGCCTATTCTAGATATTTCATATAAATAGAATTATATATTTGTCCTTTTATATCAGGCTTATTTCATTTTAAATAATGTGTTCAAGGTTCATTGATACTGTGGCATGTATTAGAACTTTGTT
>PISX010011370.1:0-65635 GCA_004024625.1 Mellivora capensis | reverse complement strand
CATCAACAGATGAATGGATAAAGAAGATGTGGTATATATACACGATGGAATACTATGCAGCCATCAAAAGAAATGAAATCTTGCCATTCGCAACGACGTGGATGGAACTAGAGGGTATCATGCTTAGTGAAATAAGTCAATCAGAGAAGGACAACTATCATATGATATCCCTGATATGAGGAAGTGGAGATGCAACATGGGGGACTAGGGGGGCAGAAAAAGAAGAAACAAGATGGGATTGGGAGGGAGACAAACCATAAGTGACTCTTAATCTCACAAAACAAACTGAGGGTTGCTGCGGGGAGGGGATCGGGAAAGGTGGGTGGGGTAATGGACATTGGAGAGGGTATGTGCTATGGTTAGTGCTGTGAAGTGTGTAAACCTGGCGATTCACAGACATGTACCCCTGGGGATAAAAAATTGTTTATAAAAAAATAAAAATTTAAAAAAAAAAAGAGTACTGATCACTATTTCTACGAGTTTTATAGTTTAATTTCTTTCTAAGGAAAAAAATCAGAGGGGTTGCTTACCAAATGGTGATAAGAATCTCCATATTTAGAATCACAATTCCTTCCCAGGGTCTTGGGGGGTGGGGGGCAGTGAGCTTTTTCACCGAAGCCCTGAGGAAATCTTGGCAATTTGAATGTAATCTTCAATCTTTGTTTCTGTGCAATCCTCTCAAAGAGAGACTGGTGTGAGGAAGGAACGCCACACTTAATAGCTTGTTTCTGGGAAGAACTGGAAACATCTTTGTGGTCCTCCAAAGAAGATGGAAACAGCACTTGCAGGCCCTCCTCTCAATTGACTTTTGGAGATAAAAGTCAGGTTCTTTACAAAAAAGAATGTCTATTAAAGAGAGACACTTTCCCTCACCAGATTGGGGGGTAGGGTGTATAGCACGTGTTCCTTTTGAAATTTGCTAAACTTCCCTAGGCAAAGAGGATGCACACTTGCCCATAAGACAGAGGACGGTTTTAAGACTTGACTGTATCCCTCCCTCCTTCCCCCATTCGCTTGTTCACAGCCCAGTTTCATGTTGCCTTACAGCCAATAAAATAATCACGGGGAGATGATTCGGTCTTGGTCCTTAAGTCAGGAGAGTGTCCGTGCTATCAGTGATGGAGGGAGATGCACTCTGGGATTAATTGTGAGTGACACTGGATGGGAACCTGGTCCTGGGCTCGTACTGGAATGGTCCAGCTATTCTTTCATCCTCTATCCAGAAAGCCGGTCACAAGTTTCTCTGGCTCATCTGTGCATTCTTGATTCTGCCTCCAACATTTTATTTCTAATTCCCCTGATGGCCCCAGTGAAAGTTCCCGGCAGAGATTGATTGCAGGGCATGACCCAAATTTGTAACTGGCCACAAAACGCTGTAAAGCAAAGTTCACCCAATACCTTCCAGCTGATTGTGATTTTCAAAAAAAGGATCTGGACATGTTTTTCTTCTTCTTCATTTTTTTCTTTTTCCACATAAAATATCAGAAAAGAAGGACTTTTCGCCAAGTGCTGATTTTTGTAACATCATCTGTAAAACATGCCCGTGACAACACGGACGGAGTGATGCTGCCTGGGGCGGCTAATCGGCCTCATGGGGACGGTTTTGTTTGCCAAGATATCACCGGTTACAGACCATGAAGGCAGGGAGGAGGCATGGCAAGGGAGGTTAGAGACCTGGGTTCTAGAACATCGTGGAAGGTTTCTTACCCTAGGCCGTTTTCCTCATTTGCAAAATGCTCAAGAGCATTTGTGAAGCTATCTATTTGCAGAGCCCTGAAACTCTTTCCCAAAAATGGAACAAGAGATGGCTTTTCCAGATTTGCAAAATATCATTAAATTACTTGAAGGAAGCTTCCCAACTTTAAGCTTTTGCCCACACCTCCCTTTCATGCCTCTGACACCAGCTTACCTGCTCCAAATGAGCCAGCATCGAAAATGCTAATGAGAGCATGAAAACACATGGCCTTGAAGAGAGAATGTACTTTCCTCTGGGGTCCCAGATGCGTGTGGCTTTGTCATATTATTGTCAGTGAACTAGTTCCTGGCACTGCCTCCTCACACTTTTCTCACACTATGGAATGGAATACGTCAGAATGTATTTGCTCTAGGAATCAGTCACGTCTGGGCTTGCGGGGGAGGCTGTGGACTGTTCCCTCCCAAGCTCTGTTTTATGAAGAGATGCTGGTTACAATCTGTCCTAAGAAAGAGAGAGTGAGAGCCGTGCGTGAGGGCCAGTGGGCGAGGGCTGGGGAAGGCACAGGAGCCTCTCTTATAGATGGCCTTTTCACTCTACCTCCACAATCCTATCCTCGCGTTCCCAGGCAGGGGGAGCTGCAGGAGCTGGAGAAGGCAGCAAACAGCCAAGGCCTCAGTGCCAAGGGAGTTAGCAACCCCAGGAGAACGAGTCACTGACATCGCCTCCTGTGGCAGCAGACTTGGACGGACTCTGGCTCTTTTCAAGGCACTGAGACCTTTGAGTCGGGTGCCATCAGGATCAGCAACACCGCCACAGGACCGTGCCCATCAGAAGGCACACTGGTGATGTCCCAGAAGAGAAAACGAGCTGACTCACTGTGATGTGGCCTGAGCCGGGGGCACAGAGAAGCAATTACTCTGTCTTGTGGACAAGAGAGAGCCATTGAGAGCTTTGGAAAGAGGGACTCTGGGTCAAAATTAGTCTTTTGGCTGATGTTCTGGCCTGGTATGGACAGGCCAAGTGGAGGGTCAGAGGAGGCTGGAGGCAGGGAGACCAGCTGGGATGCTGTGTATAATAATCCACTGTAGAGATCCACACGGAAGGCCTGTGCTAGGCTGAGGTTTAGAAGATCCCCTTGGAAAACTTGAGCAGACATCATGTCCTGCTGAAGAGATGTCTCCAAAGGGCATCTTTCTCATCTCCAAACGGCATCTTTCTACCAAGTGAGTCATGGGACTCATACTGTAAGGATTTGCCCCATGACGATAAACCAGAGCCAACTGGACAGTTGTCAAGGGTCTGAGCAAACAGCTATAAACCCAGGCCATCTCCCTGTCTTAAGTGCCAAGCTGCCTGCCCTTTGGGGTTTCTTTAGATTAGAAGGAACAAGAGATGGGGAAGAAATGGCCTGGGATGAATGGGCTGTGGTTTGGCATGGTCTCATGGAAAATCCCTGGGACCTTTGTTGGGGTAGGAGGTCCCAGAGCCAGTGTAGCAACCAGGGGTCCAGCTCCTGCGCAAACCTTGTCTTCCTTTCAACTGGTGCCCCCATTAAACGGAAGTAAGGACAGGATATCTTCCCCTGAGTCATTTTCCTGGAGCTATTAACATCCCAGTCACGAGCACAGATACAATCCCAGCTCTCTCATTTCTTTTTATCTCTTAATTTTGGGACAAAGGATGATTCTTTCTTACAATTTAATTTGATTTAACTTAATTTTTTATTTTTTTAAAGATTATTTATTTGAGAGTGGAGGTGGGGGGATGAAGAGGGGCAGAAGGAGAGAGGTCCCAAGCAGATTCTGCACCGAGCACAGAGCCTGACACAGGGCTCCATCCCAAGACCCTGAGATCACAGCCTGAGCCAAAACCAAGCCAAAACCACAAGAGTTGGACACTTAACCCACTGCACCAACCAGGTACCCCAAGGATTATTATTATTATTATTTTTTTACAGCCAGATGGCTAGAAAATGAAGTTATATGGACAAGAATTGAGGCCAAGAGTTTGGCAGAAAGAGCCATGGGCTGGTAGGAAGCCAGGAGCCCTGAGTCCTATTCCTGGCCCTTCCACTGACTAGTGGCACTGACTTGGGCCTCAGTTTGCTCTTTTGTACAATGGGAGCTTGGACCTGGAGATAGAGAAGACCCCTTCCTGCTTATACGCTCTAAGTTAACCCCAAGACAGGCGAATTCCCTGCTTGTGGCTAAGGAGCAATGAACCAACCATTTCAGGTCTTTCCAGCTAGAAAATCTGAGGAGAGGTTATGAACTCAGGCTCCGGGATTAGAACTTCACTCTGTAACAAAGTGTTTGTGGTCTGGGGCAAGTTCCTTCACCTGTCTGTGCTTTCTTGTCCTCTTCTGTGAAACAGGGGTCAGCATATGTACTCTGGGGGTTGAGGTAGTTCCTTGAGCAGGCCACGGCACACATGAAGCTCTGGGGTGCCGATGGGGTCCGGCATGGGGGTTGCTGGTGTTGAATGCAGCCCTTTTGGTGTGGAGCAAGGCGTCCTGATGCCCAATCCCAGAGCTGGAGGGAGCTGGCAGCCCCTCTCACATCCTGTTCTCCCCCAGGGGAGCTGGATCAACATCCTTGGGCCAGTCCTCTTTGTCCTCTGCAAAAAGAGCTCATCATGTGGGGCTGTAGAACTCCTGAGCAAGAGGGGAAATATACCACTTTGCTTTTAATTTATTTTTTAAAGATTATTTATTTATCTGACAGACAGAGACACAGTGAGAGAGGGAACACAAGCAGGGGGAGCAGGAGAGGGGAAAGCAGGCTTCCTGCTGAGCAGGGAGCCCGATGGGGGGCTTGATCCCAGGACCCTGGGACCATAACCTGAGCCAAAGACAGATGCTTAACCACTGAGCCACCCAGGCACCCCTGCTTTTAATATTAATATATGTACTGCATAGAATTAGAACATACAGACAAGAATAGAGAGGTGAAGAAAGCGTATACCTACGATGATAAGCCAAATAAGTCTTTCCTCTTCCCCAAAGATACCTATGTCCTAATCCCCAAAAGCCAAGAATGTGTTGCCCTACGTAGTGAAAAGGGGCCTGCTAATTATGGGTAAGTCAAAGATCTTGAGAAAGGATGTTACCCTGGATTATCTGGGTATCTTCAAGATCATCACAAGGGTCACTGTAAGAGGGAGGCAGAATGGCCAGAGTCAGAGAGGACAGCATGACAAGGAAGCAGAGGTCGGAGTGAGGTGCAGTCGTGGACCAAGGAATGTGGGTTGTCCTCAGAAGCTGGAAAAAGCAAGACAATGGATTTTCCCAAGAACATCCAGAAGAAGTCTTTGGTCTTAGTCCAATGAGAGCATTTTCACACTTCTGACTTCCAGAACTGTGAGATAATAAATTTGTGCGATTTTAAGCCACAAAGTTTGTGGTAATTCATTATGGCAGTAATAGGAAACTAATAAACACGCACACACACACACCCCAAGGTCACCAATGTAATTTAGTTTATGTGTGCATATACTTCCAGATCTTTACACACACACTTAATTTTTATTTTATTTTGTTTTAACCAGCAGATCTCATATTGTACATCCTTTTTTGTAACCTGCTTTTTGGGTCAACTCTACTTTCCATTTTAGTAAATTTTTAAAAAGATTTTATTTATTTATTTGAGAGAGAGCGAGAGCATGCATGAGCAAGTGGGGGTAGAGGGAGAGAGGGAAGCAGGCTCCCCGCCGAGCAGGGAACCCAATGTGAAACTCCATCTGAGGACCCCGGGATCATGACTTGAGTAGAAAGCAGATGCTTAACCGACTAAGCCACCCAGGCATCCCTTCATTTTAGTCAACTGTCATCTCTCCTAAAAGCCAGACCATATTTAAATTCCGGTAACTGAAGCCAAAGTGTCATTACAGGCGCCGGTCCCAACCCCTGTGTGTTTAGAGCCCTGCGCGTTGCATTTACTGGCTGTGACTTCGGATCTCTTTTCAATGTCACTGACTTGTTGGAAGGGTCAGGCCAGAGGTTCTGCGAAACGTCTGCTCTCTAGATTTGTCCAGTTGATTCCTTGTGGTGTCGTTCAAGTTCTTCTTCTACCACTTCTAGTTCTTGTAAGCTAGGTATTATATCTAAAGGCTTGATGGACTCAGTTATGCCCTTGGGCTACAACATATATGATGCTGTGTGTTTGTGATCTCATCATGTAATTGTCACCTGATCTACAAAACCGTGTACTTTCCTGGACTGTTTCTAGGACCAGAGTAACCAGGGCCATGTGACGTTTCAGAGGAATGAGTGATTCACTCTGACTTTGTGGCCTAGCCATTATTAAGGAATACCACTTCCAGGAACGGCTCAAATTTAAGGCAACTCATTTGCCGGCCTAATGGAACAGAGCCCAACTCAACTCCAAAGGAGGGCAAACCAGAGGAAATGCAAACTTGCAGGCCACATTCGAACTCATAAATTACTGGGAATAAACTTGAAGAAAACAAGCAGGTTCAATTTCAACAGACCTTTCCCAGCTAGGTGTACTAACATCTGACTGTTTAGACATCATTAAAATACATTGCACCCAATATGTTTACCACAGTCATCCATATTACATGGGCAGGCCATTCATTAGCTTGTCAATTTAAATGGATTTCTATAGGTAAGTGATTGTAATGTGCAGAGAACTTTTAAGGAGAAATCTGTTGTGCCAGCATGTTAGAAAAATGCTAACTACCCAAAGCCTTGTTCGAGGGGACCATCTCGACCTGAATCAAATGAGGAACAACCGTATTTTTTGCTTAAACTATAATTTTATCTTAAACCTTTATGATTATTACTAATAACAATAATAAAAGCATTATAAAGGATGTATAGACAAGGCTTATTTAGGTGAAGATTCTGAAGCTGGCATTTATCCATTGGCCCACTGTTGAACTATTGCATTTTGCATACGTGTGTGTGTGTGTGTGCGCGTGTGCTTGTGTGTGTGCATGTATGTTTCCCGTGATCCTACCCAAACATTTCCCTCACATAATTAAATGTATTGATGACATCACAGGAACTGAGCGAACCTTTGGGTTTATATCACTTTTAGGAGATTATAAACTCTAATTCAAGTTTTTAAAGTCTTAACCAAATCTGGGACGCTCTCAGCAGGAGTATAGTGTTTCGAGGGTCATTGTAATGCGTAATGAGAAATTCTGCGAGCATTCCCCTAGCTAGCTCTCCCGCTTTCCTCAGCCTGAAAGCCTAAAATGTAGATATGTCCTAGTGAGAAACTTAGAGCATAAAAAAAGCATGCTTTTGGCAGAACTCAGAAAATAATAATGCTATGTATTTTGCCATTTGGGAATAGAGATTTAAAGGGGAAACCTTGAAAATGAAAGATACAAGCAGAATGAAACTAACCAAAGAACACTGGGTAGAATTTTTTTTTTTAAAGAAACTTTCCAAAACATATTGGAAGACAGTGTATTCTTCAAATTTTTTCACCGCTCTTTAGCATGAATTAAAGATGGAGAAGGCTCATGAATGGACATCACTTGCTTAATGAGAATACCAGATGCCCACATTTAGGAAATATAAGGAAAGCTAAACCCTTGTAAAATTTTATATATTATCCCTTTCACCAAAATATGAAAAACAGATTAGAAGGGAGAAGGAAAAGTTCTTCTATAAATAAACTTGGAGAAACACTGGACCAAAAGCAGACACTTGTTTAAATACAATGTCCAAGGGGAAAAAAATCATCAAATAAACAAGAATTCCCACTTTTGACTGAGCAGCAGAACATTCGGCGTGTCTAGGTTCTGAAGCACGATTGTCTTCATCCTGCTCTTGGAGGATGCCTTTCTGAACCCAGGCTTTTTCAGCAGTCACATCTGTTAGGAATAATAAATAAGAGGAGTTGTGGACCCGGAGCCTTCTTTCAAAGACATGTAGACATCATAAAGACGTTTTTATCAAGTGTCTATCGAAATCCACAGGTTTACATTTGGCCTAAATCCCTGAATTACTTGTTGCTTTCCCCCCAGCTTCTTTCAATGCATCTTGGATCCTTTCTGCTCTAAAATCATAAACAATTTGCCATTTGCAGGGTTGTCATTGAACTGTGTGAGAGTTCCCGTCAGATGCCGGGCTGCATAGCTGAGCCGGCCGAGTCTGTGCTCACTGCATCCGGCAGCAAGAAATCTAACTGCAGGGAGGGAGAAAACACATTTAATTCATGCTTCATGGTTTAGAAAGAAAAAAAAAAAAAGACTCTCTGTTCTTGGAAAAGACAAAACAATGCAACAATGGAGACATATTATTTTCCCTGAGAATCAATGGTGTTCGTAAGTGCCTCCAAAGGATTGAACCCGAGACATTTAGTAGGAAAGTTGCAGAGTGGAGCCGAGGGAGAAGCCCTGGTCTGGGCATACGGTATTTTGAATTTAGCCATTTCCAAGTTATACTATCTTGAGTGAGCCCTTGGACCACGTGGAGCTTCAGTCTCCTCATTGGTAGATGGGAATGGCATGGCATGCCCATCCCTTGAAGCCAGCCCTTGAGTGGGGTGCTGTCTGAGACCTGAGGAATCTTCCAGAACCCTCTACTTCTACTTGTTCCCCACTGGCTTCTGAGTTGCTCCCATCTAAACTCAGTTTGGAACTCTTGACTTGGTGACCCAGGTCTTGGTCATGTGCAGGCTGTTTGGAAGGGTGCTCCCTGGGGCTCTCCTGGCCGTCTACTCCTTGGCCCTTGGTTTCTTCCTTCCACTCAGTTTGGCTTATATCTCGTCTCCGCCTTTCTGATTCCATCAAGTTGGAACTCTACACACAGCTGGACTACCAGCCCCAGCTCACCCTGCTTCTTGGCAAATTCTATCCCTCTGGGAAGGTAGCTTGGTCATATCAGCTAACATTTACTGGTTTCTCGTCACTTGTTTGACTAATCTCCTAAAGTCCTGTGAGGCAGAGATGAGTATTATCTCCACTTTTTAAAAATTATCTCCATTTTCCAGTAGAGGAAACTGGTCACAGAGCTCGTAACAGGCAGAGCTGGGATTTGAACCTAGGTTGGGGGTCAGCACACTTCTGTAGAGTGTCCGATAACCAGTATCGGGGAGTTGGTGGGCCGACCAGTCTCTGCCTCCACTCCTCAATACTTACGGTGTCGTGCAAAAACGTGACAGACAATGAGCAAGGCTGTGTCACAATAAAACTTTATTGGTTGACATTTATACTGGAATTGTATTTAATTTTATTTAATTTTCAGGTGTCACAGTATATTATTTCTCTTTCGATTTTTTTTGGTGATTTAACAATATAAAAATCCCTCTCGGCCACACAAAATGAGACGGTGGCCTGGAGCTGGCTCGTGGGCTGGAGTTTACTGATCCCTGACCGAGGTTCTTATTCCTGGAGCCTGTGACGGTCACCACCTCAGGATGCTGCCTCTCAGTAATACCATTATCACCCCTTCTACAGATGAAGAAGCTGAGGTCACACAGCTAGCAGGGAGGGGTCTACGGGAAGCCCAGGAAGCCCAAGTCCAGCGCCGGGACTTGACCTCTAAGTTACGTCAAGGGGTTGAGGTACGTTGAAGTGGACGTGCCTGCTGTGAGGCATGAGTACATGAATACAAAGACCAAATGAGGTCATACGCCTAGCATACATAAAAGATGATGCTCACTGGAGTTTTGTTTTTTTTTTTTAATGTGTGGAAGCTCTTAGAAACTGTACAATACAAGCAATTAAGTTAGCTTCTAAAAACAAATTTCCTAGTGGAAATGTGTTACTACCTGTCATTCATTTTATAGACATTGATCTACATTTTATAGACATTTATAGACACAGATCTATAATCATTGACCTCGTCTGTGCCAAGACTAGGCACTGCTGTGTGATGATAGAGATGACGGGCAATAGCCCTTAGTCTGGGGGTGGGGGGAGATAGACATGCCCAGACGTGATCAGCCCCTGAGGATTGACTGCTATGGTGAATGGGATGCAGTGACAGAACCGTAGCCACGTCCCAGGGACAGAGGCCATGCTGGCTGGAGGTTGCAAGGTAACGGGACAAGAGACTTGGAGGCTGAGGGAATAGCATGGGCAAAGTCGCTGGGTGCCTGTAGTGTGAGGGATCTGGCGGTGAGTGGTAGCGAAGAGGCAGAGAAGAAGGTAGAGCCAGCTCTACAGGAAACGTATAGTCTATGTCAAGCCCTGAACTTGATCCTCTGGGACCTAGCTCCTCAGACTAGGGGGCATGCACAAAGTCACAGGATAAAGAGGAGGCAGCTTTCCTGGGCATCAGTTGTACTCAAAGAATTTTAGAGAAATATTATCATTTCACTATGTGAAAACAAAAAACACCTGAGAATACATTGAGCAGAATTTTAAAAATCCATATTAAAGTTTAAGATAAAGCATGATATTTCCAAGAAATTTGGACTCCATCCCACAGCTCTGTAACTTTCCTGGTAGAGGGGCTAAACCGGAAAGTTTTGAGAAGCAAGCCGTGGGGCCTGGAGAGCCATTTGACCCCATTAAACCGTGCAGTGACAGACCCGTAAGGCTGGTGACAGCCAGGAGGAGAGCTGAAGGAGGTCTCAGAGGTCTGGAGATGAGTCGGGAGCTACAGCAGTAACTGTGCAGGGAAGGTGGGATAGAAGCACCAAACACAGAGGAATTTCGATTTTGTCATTAATGTACATCCCCTCCACCTAGAAGCAACAGAAAAAGAAATGAGCCCTTGCTCTGCAGCCAAAAGACCAAGACTTGAACCCCGGACTTTGACTAACTGTGACCTTGGGCGAAGCACTCCATCTCTCTGAATCTCACTTTCTTCATCTTCCAAATGAGGGCAACTCCACCTGTCTTGCCTTCCTCAGGGTCTTTGGATCATCTAAGATACTGTCCACGAGCGCTCTTTGTCAAGGATCTGAACACCACTTGTGGGTTTCAAGGGAACAAAGGCCAGAGCCCTTTTAGCCTGGTGACCTCCCCAGGAAAAGGCCATTGCTATTTTTTTCCTCCTTTAGCTATTGGAGCTTCAGATCAATTGCAACCAGGCTAAACAAAAAAAAGTAGTCATACATGATCAGCAAAATGGTCCAAATGATGTCATCCATCAAGATGGACATTGCAATTTGCCAACTATTTTCTCATAAATCAAGCCGTGGTCCCTCAAGGAAGAAGGGCTGGGGTTGAGGAGCCGGCATGGCAATGCTTATCGGGAGACCAGACTCAGGGAAGCCAGGGAAGCGCTCCCTCAAGGATACAGTAATTATTTTCACTCGATGGGAAATCAAGAGGGGCACGATGGGAGGGAGAGCTGGAGAGTGTCTGCCTCACTTCATTACTACTCCCCAGACAAGGGACACAACATATGCTTTTCATTGGGAAGCCAATAATTTTGAATCGTGGGACAGGTGAAAACTTAAATGACATTTGCAAACCTTGATTTATTTCTCTGCTTAACTCCGGAACATGCTTTAGACTCAGCTCTATAAGTTTCCATAGATTAGTGGTCAATGTCAAGAATTTTCAATGACATATTCAAGCGTTTCCTGTCCCTATCAGTTAATTAAATATTTTCAGTACTAATCTCTTCTTATTAAAATGGTTTCCCTTCTTTCAGTTATGGGTTGGGAAAACAACGATATGAAGTATGTGCTTTATTGAAAACAAAATAACAAAAATAAAAAAGAATACTTTTTCCCCCACGTGCTATTTGACTTGCTGGAAATCTCATTAAAAGTTATTTATGAGCTGTTAGGGATCCCATAAGGATTACACCTAATTCAGTCTGTAAAGCTTTTGAGTTTCTTTTACATGAAGGACCTCCTTCCCCATTATTCTACTTTGGTTTGCACCCAAATAAATACTGGAGATCAACTTCTTGGCAGAAGAGGTCTCCGCCATCTTTAACCTGACCACGGCTCACGTGACTCAGGTCAAGTTTGTACCTGCCTCCCCTTTCTGCTGGATCTGATCTGCGATGACCAGTGTAATCAATCTGAGGGCAAACTTTGAAAATGAATGAGTTATCAGCTGGGTTACTGCGATTGTATTGTTGCTGTTGTGAAGACAGTGGAGCTGTAGGAACTATTTCCATCTCTGGGACGTGCGACCTATGCAGTTGACCACCCGGTTAGTACTCACTGACTATCCCATCTTCCTCTCCTCCTCCTCTCCCAATTCCCTCTGAAACAGGAAAATGGAATTTGATCAGAATGAATAATTTCCAGTCCTTTTATAGGCCTACATGCCCGTTCTCTTGCTGTTTCTCAGAACTTGTCCTCAGGCATCTGACCCTCAGCTCACCAAAGACTGAAACACCAATTTAGGCCTCTTTTGTCCTAGCCTCTTTAACAAAATGTCCCAAATAAAGATGCCTTTAATTTCCAAAGAATCTTCCTTGTGTTCATATTTCTCAGACATGGGGAAGAATGTAGGCATTCAAGTAGCCAAATATTTAAAATGGAATTTTGGCAGTTAGAAAATTGGAGTAAAAAGTCAGTAGTATCATAACCATCAGATACAAATAAACTCATATAAGCATTAGCTATTATTATTATTATTATTATTATCATCATAACCAGTGCTCCTGCTGCCTTTTCTACCTAAAGTCTGGCCAGAAAACTGTTCATTTTTATCCGGGTATTTACATACTCTCACGTACCAGTGCATTTCTCTGGTCGAAACACCAAGCTCTGAAACACCATGTCCATGGTGAACCAGCACCCAGGCAAATATTTGCCTGCATTGTCATTCTGACCACCATGGGAATAGCCAACAATGGTGTCTTCACTTGTAAAAGCTTTCCCTCTTGGATGTACTTACTACGTGAGACTACAGACTCAACCTACACTTCTACACTTGCGTTAGAGTTGGTACTGTCCCCAAAGTAGTCCAACAATAAAGGATTGGCTGCATATATCAGAGGAAACTATACTTCCCCTTAATCTCAACCATCTGGAGAATTTTAACATTCTGTGTTCTTTATAAAATCCTACATAAGAGGTCAGTTTAATTTTTTAAGAGTCATTTAAACACCCTGAGAACATTGTAAGCCCCCAAACAAGAATGCTTCTCGGGTCAGACCAGGAAAAACCACATGGGTTCCTTGTATGTTTAGTCTAGTACAGAGGTTCTCAGCCCGAGCTGCACTTAAAAAAATGATGCTTGAAGGCAGACCGATTCTGTCTTTCCCCACCCCCAGAATTGCTGTTTTTTTATTTGTTTAATTTATCTTGTCTTTAGGATTCCCAGGTCATCCTGTTGTGGTCGGTGGGCTTGAGAACCACCAGGCTGAGTTTGATGATAAATACAGGCTCAGGTGTTATACGGTAAGACCCTCCCAGAATGCTCAGTGCTCTGCCCTGGCTATAATTAGGAGCAGGATAAATCCACAGGGCTCTGGCTTATCCCCTGACTCCAAACATAGCCTCAGAGTTGTTACCCATCCATGCCCAATGGGTTGGGTTTCATGTTTTCGGTTGAATTGTGTCTACCTAAAAAAGATGTTGAGGTCCTAACCCCTAGTACTTGTGAATGGGACCTTCTTTGGAAAGGTCTTTATAGGTTGTCAAGTAAGATGAAGTCATTCAAGTGGGCCCTAAACCAATGATGTGCCCTTAGAAAAAGAGCAAATTTGGACATAGAGAGACAAACACACACAGGGAGAAGGTCATATGAGGATCAAGGCAGAGTTCAGGGTGATGGTCCACAAGTAGGGAATACCAAAGATCAGAGCAAAGCACTAGAAGCCAGTGGCAAGGCCTGAAACAGATTTTCTCAGAGCCCTGATGGAGCCAACCCTGCTGACACCTTGATCTTGGACTTCTACCCTCCAGGACTATGAGGGAACAAACGTCTGTTGTGTAAGCTACTTCGGTATGGCAGCCCTGGGAATCTAACGCACCTAGGGAGTCAACTCAATACACTTTTCAACTGCAGGCAGATGACGTTTACCCAGACTGAGCCGCGGCCTTGGCCATACCCTGCCCAGAAAGGCGACCAAGCTGTCTCCCTAGTTCGAACAGCCTGCAAAGTGAGCACAGGACAAATAACTGGTTCCTCTGGGGACAACCAGGGAAGACTTCTAGGAGGAGGTGATGGCATTTGATCTGAGTTTTGGAAGAGGAGTATTCTCTGTGATAAGGGTGAAGGGAAGCAAAAATATGGGAAGAAAGGTATTCCGAAGTGAGGGGCTGTCTCAGTAGCCCGTGAGGGATCCTTATGGGAAGCAAGAAGGAACAGCCTTGGGGTGAGTGCATGTGTGCATGTGTGCATGTGTGTGTGTGTGTGTGTGTGTGTGTGTGTGTGTCTGGGGTGGGGAGTTAGGCCAAAGTGACAGTAATAAAAACAAGAGTGAACATTCAAAGTCACCATGCTCTGAATGAAGCACTACACTAAGTCATATTCAATCCCAGGACTGACCACATGCCCCTCAGAGGTCTTTCTTATTCCCATTTCATGGATGAGAGAAAGGCAGCTCCAAAGACTGAGTCAGACCCTCACAGTCAGATGCCACATGCTTCCTACGGCACTACGCCCCTTGCTCATTTATACTCAGGAGCTTCTTGGATGGAGGTGGAGATGGTCTTGAAGCAAATGTCCATCTTTGCTTGACCGGCAGCTGGAGCAACCCTGAAATTTCCATCCAGGTGTGGGTCCCAGGCTGTCCCCCACAACCCAGCCATTTCCAGTTGTAATCCCCCTTCTGGAGGTTACCGACAAGCCAGGGAGAGCCACACAGAGCAGGGCGTGCTCTTGGATTGAAATCCAGCTTTGTTCTTCAACTCCAGTGTTAGAGGGGAAAGCAGAGAGGGGAAGGGAAGGAAACAAAAAGTTTAAGCCTGTGAGTAGTATTTGCAATGTGATCTATGTGTTCCGAGCCAAGTTAGCGTACACGCTCTGGGGAGGATTACAAATAAATGACGAAACGTTCTGAAACATGGCTTATACCTAATTAATCATGGAACTTAAAGAACAAAGAATACGTTTCTTCAAAGTTTTTAGTGTTTTCTCTATTAAGTGGAGATGGTGGGGGAGGGGAGGGGAAATCTCCATGCCCCGTAATGGATACACAATGCACTTCATTTGGGGAAAGAAACTCTTAATCTCCCTTGGCCGCCTGCAACCACTGAATGCTTACATCTTTAATACTTGACATCGAGCATTTTCATATTAAAGGGACTGAAAGTTTCCAGATCATGAAATATTTTTCAGTTTTTGGTCTCTTGATGGCTCAGCCCAAACAAGACTGGTTTTGAGATTATGAGATCATCAGGAATTTCTTAAGTACCCATGATATTGTGCCTTGAGATTCCAGTGTCCTTTGTATACGCCGCCACTACCCAGACACATTCATGGCCATGTTTTGCTTTGAAGACGAAGCTCTGAAGCCCAGGTTTTGTGCCATATTCATGTTATTCCACATGCTCCTAACCTCTGAACCTTGATTTCCAGATTTGTAAAGTAAGGATAATAATAAATACCTCACTAATTTATTTTGACAGGTAAGTAAAATATGCCACAAAAGCACTGAGCCTACCACCTACAACATAACCACTCCATAATGGCGTGTATAATTGTATCTTCTAGATATGTTTTTCATCTTCTTCCTATCCCTAGACTTGGCCATGGGGGCATTTTGTTTCTCTAGCTGAGGCACTTCTGTAAGGCTCTGTCTCACCAGTGACAGTTTCAGAAGTCGAAAATGACTTTGCACTTGGTCACCGGTGTTCACTGCTTCAGGAGGAAGCCATAGTCCCACTGTTCCCTCTGGGGTTTTTCCATGGCCACTCCAAGAGCAACATTATGGACACAACAGGAATCAGAGAGATGTGTGCGCTTTCCTTCCAAACATTGTCACTTTTACTCTCCGTGGCTTTTGGACAAGCCAAATAGGCTGCTTGAATGCAGGTTTCCCCTTCCTCTCTGTGGAGGAAGCCAAGAAATGCACTATATTAAAGTTATGAGTAAGTAAAACCTGGAACCTGACTCTCCCTCTCCCCAAGCTCCACGTAGCAAATGGGAACAAAGAGAACACTTGGTTAAGAATTTCCCTGAGCCATAGTGAGCATCTTTGAAGGTCTCAAAGTATATTCCTGACCTCCAGCAGCTTAGCCATGGCCATGTAACCTGGGGTTGGCCATTCAAAGATGCTGCCAGGGGCTTTGAATCTAGACAGGGCAGAACAGAGGCTCATGGTCTGGAGTAAAGTGGTGGCACAAAATGGCCAGTGGTGGTAGTGCCAAGGGTAGCCGTGTAACCAGACAATGCCCAAGACGTGACCTCAACTATGTTCTTTGCTCTCCAGCTCCCTCTGTTCTGGGTCATTTTCCATTTTAGTTCCCCGGTCTTCCTGTAGACTCTGTGAGCCATCCAATATCTTCCTTATAAATTCTATTTCTGCTTAAGTTAGCCATTAGGCTACTTTGCTCACAAATGAGAATCTAGACTGAGACAAAATTAAGGTATGCACAACACCTACTCTATGCCAAATACGGAGCAGATGGGGATGCTGAGGCCCAGAGAGTCGAGGTCACTTGCCAAGGTCGCCAGGCTGGTCAGAGGTGGTGTGGTGATTTGAAGCCCTGTCTGCCTTTCTACTAAATTCTTTCAGCAAAGAGAGCTAAGAGGTCAACTTAGAGCCCACAACCACCCACATTTGCCCTGAACTTGCTTTGCAGGTGGGGTTTTTGTAAGTTTACATTTGTGTTACGCGACATTTTCTTCCTTCACCCTATTCCTACCCACGCCCTGCTTCAAACTGGTGATTAGCAGTCTATAAATCGAATCAAAAGTTAATGTCTTGGGGCGCCTGGGTGGCTCAGTTGGTCGAGTGTCCGATTCTTGGTTTTGGTTCAGGGGTGTGAGATCGAGCCCCCTGTCAGCCTCCATGCTCAGTGGGGAGTCTGCTTGAGATTCTCTCTCCCTCTCTCTCTGCCCCTCCCCCTATTCTCTCCCTCCCACTCTCTCTCTCTCAAATAAATAAATAATTTTATTTTTTTTTTTAAAAAGGCAAAATGTGTTTTAGCGCTGAGAATCATCACTGGTCTGTGCCTACGAACCAGACAACTGAGGCAAGGGATAAAGGGCAACCAAAACAGTAGGACAACTTGGCTTTGCGTCCCCCGTAGCTTGTGTGTGTCCCCCGGTATTGCTTGTGTGTGCTGCTCATTGTCCTTGGTTCCGTGGCCCTCCAGTTCAGGCCTTCGGAAATGAAACGCACATGCCTTGGACGGCATGGAGTGAGAGCTTGGCTCATTTGGTTTCCGTCTTACCCATTGCCCTCCACCTGCTCTGGCACCAGCAGATGGCACGGTCCTCACACCCTGGAAGCTAAGGCTGCCATCCGCCTCCAGAACGGCCAGACAACCACGCTTCTCCGCAGGGGTGAGTAGCTTTGCCGCAGAATGGGAAGCCACGAGAGTGGATATCCACACACACATTCCCATCATCTTCTCCTCTTTCTTAAGCCCAAGGGGAGAGTGAGCAGCTCTCCAGGCCCCTCACCTCCCTACGGGAGCTTCCCTGGAAGTAGAGCTCCCACAAAACCACTTTACTCTCGACCCCGCCCCAGGGTATCTGCAGAGCATCAGTCTGCCCCAAACCTGGTCTTCTTACTTCTTTCTCACTGTTTGTTTGTTTTTTTTAAAGAAGTCAATTATTGAAGATATTGGGTAAAGGCAGTTTGAACTTTATTGCTCGCTTTTCAGCATCAGCTACAGAAGGCCTGGGTCAGCGACACTGTGTATAAAATATAAAAGCAGTGAATTAAATGCAACTTGATGGTACATGTTGTACCTTAATGAAAACAAAGGCTCGGGGACGCGGTTTGCAAATGTGCTACCCAATAAAGTGTCAGCGAAGGAGCTCATAAAGCTGCCAGAGGGATTTAACTGTTGCTAGAACAAGAGGGAAACACCGTTCCGTCAGGCCGGACACAGAGTGAGGTCTACTGACTTTATCACCAATGCTGGAGGTTTTTTTATTTAAAACACATGGAAGAAAGACACTTGGGTTTGGCACCAAAATGTCTTGTGGTAAAGAAAAAAAAAGAAAAGAAAAAGAAAAAGTATCCAAAAGTGCTTAAAAAAAAAAGTAAAGGGGAAAACAGATGTGAAGAAATGAAGACAGGATGTCACGGGGTGCGCACTGGTCTGTTTAAAGCCAAGGCCAAAGGCAAGAGCCGCTCCCCATGGCAGCTGATAGACGTGAGCAATTGAACAGTTCATACCCTCTCTGTTGTCCCTGTCACGAGATTTGTAGGTCGTTCTCAGCCAGCCACTGGGGCTAAAGGGCACAGGTCGTGACCCGCTGATTTACCAAAGTATGATCAACTCACACAAATTATAGGCGTAAGAGAGTCCTGACAACTTCAATACGATGAGCAAAGAGCACAATTATTTGTGACATGTGAAGCCAGTGTGAGACCATAATTCTGTCGCTGCGTGACAAAGCATTATTAGCCGGGGCAGGCAGCGGCTTGAACCAGGAGCAGCTGGAGGAGAGGCGGGGAGAGAGGGGGGGAGAGAGAGAGAGAGAGAGAGAGAGGAGCGCTCCGTCGGGAAGGCCCGGTGACAGGCTTTTTCTCCCAGAGTGGCCAACAGCAAGGGCTCCTTTGTGGAATCTGGGGCAGCTCAGAGGACAAGTCACCCTCCTGCTACCAGTTCGCGTGAGGATAAAGAAGAGGGTGGTGGGAAGGCCCGAGGGGGGAAGCACGGCCCACTGGCCTGGGGCTGCGCACCCTCCGGGTGCTTTCTCTGAAACCAAGCTGGGTGTTTTTGATGAGGCAGATGGCAGTGCTGTTTCCAGGGGGAGATGAGCCTCTGCTCCATCCTCCTTCCTTCTCACCGAGTCCTCTCTGGAACTTGGTGCTGGGCGAAGGAGGAGACAGAGTGTGGGCCCTCTCTGTCCCTTCATAGGTTCTAGAGGGGTTCAGTTCAGGGGACGTGTAGGCATGTGTTTCCCTTCTGGGAATGCTTATGGAAGTTTCAGCCCAGATCTGTGTGAGGCGAGGGTGGCGGTTCCCAGCAACGGGGCGGGGGGCCCCAGGGAGGCAGGGCTTCCTCAGGCGGAGCTGGGGGTCACCCACAAGCTTATTCATGAAGGGGGAAGCGGGACTGTGTTCTGCAGAGGGGAGCCGCTGTGTTTGGGGGCTGCTTCCCAGCCTGGTGCCTCTAACACAGTGTTGGGTAGCCCGTGGTCAGGACGTGAATTCATAGTCAGTTTCAAAGATTGTTCCCTGAGGCCCTACTGGGTGTCCGCCACTGCCCAAACCACAGAGAACCCAAATGAGAAATATCACTGTCTGCCTCCCCCGACCCCGCCCTGAGCTTGTGGTCAGTGAGGCCCGGCAGATGAAAACAGATAATAGTACCGCGGGGATGGGTGCCAGCAGCCGGAATCCCGGGTGTACCAGGTATGCGATGGGCAACCCTTTACAGCAGTGATGCGTACTCAACATCAATCATTTGTTCGTGCCGTTTACTGTCCCTTCTCCCACAGCAGAAGCTCCAAGAGGGCGGGATTTTGTCTTGGTGTCCTCCATATTCTAATCGCCTGGAAGGGGTTGGCCCAAAGTACTTGCCCAATAAACACATTCAACGCATGAGCGCCAAGCACCGTTCTAGGTGTTCTTGCTTTTAAATACATGAGCCCGTCTGATCCTCTCAATCATCCAGGGTAGGAAGCATGTCATCTATTGCTGTGTAACTAATCAGCCTACAATGTGATGGCATACAATGACAATATTCATTGTTTCTCACAGTTGTGTGTCTTGGCTGGGGTTCCACTGGGCTGATTTTTCTTCTGGTCTTGCTTAGAGTTTTTCATGAGGCTGCGTTTTCCTGGGAGCTTGGTTGGGGCGTGAACGTTTGAGATGGTTGCTTATCCTTCCCCTCCAGGGCCCCTAATTACGTGCCGGTCTAGTATCGACTTCCTTATAGGGTGGGAAGAGAAGAAGCAGCAGAAGTTTGAGGCCTGGGCTCCAAAGTCCTAGGACGTCACTTCCTTCCAATCATATAGGCCCCAACAAGTGCTGAGACCAGCCTGTATTCGAGGAGAGGGAAAGGGACTCCCCCTCTCCATGCAAGGAGTGGTGTTTGCCCTGCACATGGGGGGACTGTATCTGGAGACTCCCTAACACAGTATTATCACCATGCTTCATAGTAGTGGAAGCTGAGGCTTGGTGGGATAAAAAGATGTGTCCAAAAGTACATAGGCAGAACCAGCAGAGAGGCTGGGAAGAGTCTAATCTCCTGTTCGATGTTTGTTGTTCGCTGGAAGCTCTTTTCAATAGCACCACCCGAATCTCACGGGGTAGAGCTGGGCTATTCTGTAGCTACTCTTCTGCTTTTGACTTTCTTAGCACAGTGGCCAGGGTTTAGGGGGAATGGGAACCCTTGGACCTGAATTCTCATCCAACTTCTTACAACTCATTAACTGAGTGACCTTGAAAAATGTCAACCATTCTGAGCATCTTGTCTTTATCTGTGAAGTGGGACAGTACCTTATGGGGTGGCTGCCAGACAGGGTCGGGGGGGTAGTTATCAGAAGACCGCACATGTCGATATTGAACGCAACACAAGGCATCCAGCCATCGTTCAAAGGGTGACCGTTTGAAGATGCCAAGGAAGTCTTTAGCTGGACCCAAAATAAGCCCTCGTAGACTTGTTTCATAATTATATTTAAAGTATAAGAACTCCCAGGCCACTGAGCAACACGCCCATGTTTAATGTTAATCTGAAGATATGGTCTGAATTCAGCAAGAACGGTTTAGGGACTCCCTTGCTGAGGATGTCTTTATCACACTCTCGCCTGGGAGAATCTGACCAGGCATCCTGCCATCCTGTTCTTCCTACAGGGAACTTTCCAGCACACACACACACACACACACACACACACACGATGAACGGAATTATATGCTAGGATTTAAGCTACACATAAATCTAAATTACTAAGAAAAAAATAAGGTCAAACAAACAAACAAACAAATAAACATTCCTGCCCTGCCCTCGCCCACCCTATCCTGGGCTACTTGTGTCTCATCCTTGACTCACTGGATTAATCAGGACTCTTGGTTATTAGAAGTGACACGGCAACCCTGATTGCAGCCAGCCTCAGCAAGCAAGAGGGGAATTTATGGTCAGGCCTGGCTGGCTCTGGGAGCTTACACGGCATCATGAGAAAATCGGTGTTCCCACCATCTCGCTCGGCTACTCCAGTGGCCTCCTTCCCTCTTTGTGGGAAGCCTCAGCTTTGCTTCCAGTTCCATGATTTAAGGAGGGAGGCCCCTTGTCCTCCTGTTTTTTACTAAAAAGAAGAAAAAAATCCCCAAAGATTACATTCAGCTCAGTTGAGCCCATGTGTGATGTGACCAATCAGAGTGCCAGAGAGTGGCAGCTGGCTGTCCCGCCTGTTCCTGGCGGGCTTCTGTAGCCTGGAGGCAGGAATTCTGGGATGACCGGTCCTGGGGATTGACAGACAATTCTCAGGGGGACTAGGAACCTTTAGCAGGTTCTCCTCAAAGATAGTAACAATATGGCCAAGCTCTAGATTTACCAAAAGCTCCAGAAAAGAATTCTTATCTATGTGCACACATCCCCTATGTTGCCTGTGACTTGGGTGGGGGCCATTTTTCTATTGATTATCCCTTTGTACCCTACTTGCCGTGTTTATTTGGGGATATTTATTTTCTTACCCATAAGGAAATGCTCGAAATAAGCCTGTAACCATCACCCAATGTCTCAGCTTCCAATTTACCCTAATGTCACAACATTTATTCTGCAACCCCTAGATTAACCAGCATTCATTGGGGAAGCCAAATTTTGTGAAAAATATTTTATTTCTTTTATTTGTCCCCAAATGTTTCCATTGTATACAAAAAAACGAGACAGTGTGCCTTTTGGGGAGAAGAAGTTTCTACTTTGGGTTTAAACCAAACAAAATAATATTTAAGGAAACATTAAATAAATTATTTATCATGTTGGTCAACGTTTTGGGGGAATATAGCTTAGATAAACACATTTTTAAGGTCAGCCACTCTAAGGGCTGGGTTTTATAAAAACAGCCTCTGAGGTGCTTTAATAAATCTTTAAAAAGAAAAAAAAAATCAGGCACTTGTTTTCATTACTGAATCATTTGCTATTGCTGAATAATGGTCATTCAAGAGGTAAGCTTAACCAGCAGCCCCTAATAGCCACACTGGGAAAGTCACATGTTATGAAAAATCTGTGTTGATGGCAAGCACCGCTGGCCACGCTTGGATTTCTGTGAAAGGAGTCCAGTCCTTTGGTTGCATTTTAAATCAGATAAATGGACAGAGCTGGCTGATTTGGGTCATAAAATTGTCAAATGAAGATAAATTCATTCCTACTCAATGGGAGACTGCAGAGAAGAATTAGAATATATGTAAGTAAAAAAATAATGTGTTTCTTTTCCCTCCAAATAAACGGTTACCAGATTCATCAAGTGGATGTAATTCAGCTTGCGGGTCGTCCATCTTCTCCGAGTACAGCCAAAGGCATCTTTGGGGCCCGTTTCTACAGCTAAATGGCATTCCTCAGCCAAAGAAGGGTATGGAGAGGAGGTGGGGAGGATATTTGGGTCATCAGAAAAGGAACCGGAAGAAATGAGAAGCTAGAGGCTCTATGAAGAAGAGGGTGGAGGGGAGGGAGTCTCGAAGGGGAGGCCTTGAGGAAGGCAGGGTAGGGGGGAGGTGGAAGAGGAGAGGTAAGACACAGAGAAAACCCGAGGTTGCAGAGCCTGGCCAGGGACCAGCTCCGGAGGCACTGCTCCCTGTGGCTCTGGTTTCATTTCTATGTGGTTCATCATTTGTCTCCAACTTGAAGGGCTCTCATGACCACCTCTTATCTCTGCACTGAGACAACATCCCTAGATATGGCCCTGAGCTCCTGGTTGGGTCTTGAAAGGAGGACTGGACTAGGAATGAGCCTAGAGGTTCTGAGCCTTGTCTCTTCCAAGGGTAGAAACTGCAGCAGAATTTCATGGCTTCCAAAAAGAAGATATTTTCTGTTTATAAGCATGAAGGAATGCCACTAAGGGGCTGGGGGTGGGGTGTGAGGGAGGGGGGGTGAGGTTGCATTACCATAAAATGCCTCAGGGTTTGAAAGTTCAGGAGAAGAGAGCTTGACTAACCGCATCTGGGACTTGAGGTTTTATTGGAACTGGTAATGAAAATAATCTTTGCAAAATATTTTGAAAATATTTGATAAACACAGACTGAAGCTGCCACCTATACACATGGAAAAAAAATAAGCCTACATTCAGGATGGTAACCTGTTAGCAACCAGCCAGGACCCATGTTAGATGTAAAGCAGACCAATAAAGAATACAGTCTTCGGAGCAGGGCAGAACCTAGTCCAAATCCCAGGTCAGTCAGTGGTAAAACCATGAGCTTCTTAATCACCTCTCTGTGCCTCAGTGGCTTCATCTGTAAAATGGGGATGGATGCTCCTTCAGCAAGCTGCTATGAGGATGGAACAAGGTGAGTTGTATAGAAATGATAACAGGAGAGAGTATCAGAGTGGCCACAAAACCTTCCCCTCTCTACATCCACCCTCTTTTGATGTTGCAGATGTCCCTTCAAGAGGTAAAGTCTATTTCGCCACTACTTGAATTTTGGTTAGCTGCTTAACTTCGGGCATTAGCAAATGTGAACAAAACAAGCAGAGATGGAAAATTGCTTGCCCACTGATGTTTCCTTTCTCTTTCTGGGCTTGGATGCCAGGAACTGCTATGCAGCCAAGCCCAGGCTAGCCTGTTGGACTATGAGGCCACATGCTTGTGAACTGTTGGATACATAAGAGAGGCCAGTCTAGATCATCCTAGCCACCAGCCGACCTGCCAGCTAACCATGGATATGAGGGAATACCCATCAGCAGGGACGAGGTGAGCAGCTCAGGGCAGAAGACCACCCAGCCAACCCATAGAACTGTGAGCTAAATAAAAGGTGGCTGTCATGAGGCATGGAGTTGTGGGTGATTCATTATACAGCAAAAGCTAATTGACGCAGGTGGTATCCATTCTATTGGTAATCTTGTTGATTAGATCAATCAGTTTTTTAATTTGAGTTTTTAACTCATTTTTGTTCAAAAGGATTTCTTTCTGTAGAGATGGACTGGGGCATGACAACATTTCTGGAGGCTCTTTTGTACAGGTTAGGAGCTTAAGATAAATTGCAAAAGACAAGATTTAAGACATCAATGAGAATTTTTCTGAAAATATTTTGTAGTCTTTTCTTCCACCATATTTTTAAAGTTTGCCATCAACATTCTCAAAGCCAGAATAATGCGCAGAGTACCAAACTCTTACTTACTCAGTAAGTAAGCTTACTGAGGTTCAGTGGTAAGATTGGTTAAAACAGAAAGTTGCTCTTAAGCAGTTCTGAACTCTCAACTCAGGGACCCAACTGGAATGAAAAGACATAGAACCGTAGGTCAGTGCCTTGGAACCCATCCACATTCTCCAGAGGTAGTGACAAGCTTTGCCAACTATCCAATTGTAAAGGAGATAAAAGAGTTTATGGACCAAAGCAAAATGCAGAATTTTCCAGATAATTTAGGCCAGCTGAACACTCTTGCCTGATTTAACTAGTGAACTGCAGCCAAAGTGTATCTGATGGCTTCCATTATTTGGACAGCGGCCTCCTTCTTCCACTTTCTTGGAATACCTATGTTCTTTTGCATTCCAAGTTCCTTTTAGTGCCTACATTCTTAATCCAGATTGTTGTTCTCTGAGGTTTTGAGAGTAAGATGCTGGAGTAAGTTCTGGAAACACATTTCTGGCTTGACAAGTCCAAAGCATTCATCCATTTAACAAATATCTATCCTTCCATTATAGGTGCTAGAGATAGTGCTGGACATTGAAGATACAACAGTGATCAAAAGAGACTGGACAGCTTATCTCGCAGGGTAAGTCTAGTAAGGGAAAGGGGTTCATAAGCAGACAATATAATGTAATGTGAGGAGTGTTGTAGAAAATTGGGGCACTGTTGGAGAATCTTGGACGAGACACTCAGACTTGGGCTAAGTCAGGAAGTACATCACAGAGGTATATAAGGGAAAGATAAAGAGCATGAAGTAATGTGAAGAAGTTTGAGGGGCCCGGAAGAAGAAAATAGTATCATATAACCTGCTGTGAGAGTATCAGGGAACTGAAACATTCAGCATGGCCAAATGTTTGCTTCTGTCCTGGATTGCCAGTGGGAGCTCAGTACTGCTGAGTGGCATGGCGGTGAACATGGCCACAATCTGCCTGCCCAGTTCCACCCAGAGCGCTAGTTAATTTCAGGGGGTAACACTGACTGGCACTCTCAGCAGCTGTAGCTGTGTGGCCAGAGAACATGCCAGTGGGGACATGCCAGTCAGCCAGCTGGTGTTCTGAATGAAGGTCAACTCGTGACAAGTGTACACCCCTCAAGGTTAAGCCAGAAACTGTAGCACCTTTGTTCTTCTCCTGATGCCTTAAGAGCCAAGAGGAGGCTGAGGCCCAGAAGCCGATGAAACTATGCCTGTCCTAAGAAAGGACTCAAGGAGTTTTGAACTTTAGAAATCCTTGTAAAGAAACCACAGGCTACTTACCTGAAGCACAAATTCAGAATGTGAGCAACATATAAAATAACCCTCGTATTATCTAGTGCTGGGTAACATATAACCTCAAATTTCGGAAGCTCTAAACAGCAGACGGGAATCACCTCACAGTTTCTGTGGGTCAGGAATCTGCGTGCAGCTCAGCCAGGTGCCCTTCAGTCATGATCTACCATGAAGCTGGGAGTCAAGCTGTCAGCCAGAGCTGTCCCCTCCTCCAAAGGCCTGACTGGGGAGGACCCACATCTAGGCTCACTCATGTGGATGTGGACATCTTCAGTTTCTCACAGGCTATTGGATTGAGGGTCTTGATTCCTTGCTGGCTGCAGAAGCCCCTCTCCATTGTTTGCCATGCAGATCTTTCCACAGGACACTCTCCAATCTGGCAGCTGTCTCCTGCCCGAGATAGCAATGTGGAAATAAGAGAAAGCACGCAAGAGTCTTTTTATAACCCAATGTCGGAAGCGGCATCTCATTGTTCCTGCTATATCCTATCTGTTAGGCATATGTCGGTAAATCCAGTCCACACTCAAGGGACTCTTTCTGTGAGAAGAAGAATCATACTCACCCTGCAAAGTTTTTAAAGGATGAAATGACATCATATCTGGAAAGTGCTGGACTCACATTAAACCACGGTAGATGGTGTGCGTCAAGTAGGAAAATAGCTTTGTTTATCCTTGATGCATCCATGAGCTCTTGACACACATCATCTTCTACTGAAACTCTTTGGATCAGTTAAGTCTCAGGAAAACCTGCTATAACTCTTCTCACATGACTAGGAAAAGGTGTAGAATGAGAACAAAGGGGATGGGAAGGAGCAACAGGCAAATGAGATGTGGTGCTGGCGGGCGTCATGCGAGGACAGGATCCCCGTTTATCCCCTGTCTAGAGTTTCTCTCAGGAATAAATTTTCATAATTAAAAAAAAGATTAATTTATTTATTTTAGAGAGAGACAGGGAGAGAGAGAGAGCGAGCAGGAGGGAGGGGCAGAGGGAGAGAGAGTCTCAAGCAGATTCCACGCTAAGCATGGAGGCCCACGTGGGACTCGATCTTGTGACCCTGAGACCGTGATCTGAGCTGAACTGAGAATCAGAGGCTCGACAGACCAAGTCAGCCAGGCACCCTGACTTTTGCAATTTTCATACTACTTCAGAGCAAATGATAGAAACAGATATTTATTGAGCCCTGACTTGGCGTTGGCAGGTCAGATGTTGTCCTAAGCATTTCACATTTATTATTTGGTCCTTAAACAACCCTTTGCAGGAGGCACTGTTATCAGCCCCATGGGGAAGTTGAGGACAGAGGAACTTGCCAGAGCTGACCGCGGTCAATAGCAGATGGGGGAGGGTGATTCCAGGAAAGGCAGACACCCCAAACTTGTACCACAGCTCTGTTGCGTGGGGCACAATGTCTGGGGCTGATTTCATGGGACTTGGATGGGCTCGGCACAATCGTTTTGCCTCGGTGGGAGACTGCTGTGCCACACCTGTACATTGCAAGGCTGCAGAGCCCTTCGGCACCCCGATAACACACTTGTATGACCAGCCCAGTAGCGCCCACTCACAGTGGGTTTTCTTCAGGTCAAATGAAGAGCTTCAGAAGCCCCTCCCTCCAGACCACGGTTCTTCCTGGTACCGCTCTTGGCTCTCATGTAGAACCAAGAAAAAGAAACTCATTTCAGTCTAGGAGAAGGCAGTCCTTTAGTCCCACCTTCCTTATGTCACCCTTAAGTCATCCCCGTAAAAGGTCGTCCATCTGCTTCTCCAACAGAGCAGAAGTGGACGCCCCCATCTCCACTGGAGTCCACTTTTCTGCCCTGTTCCCCCTTAAGCCATGCCGAGGACCCCTATTATCTTTCTTTGCCTGGAACCCACCCGACTCTGAGCCCAGGGTTCTCTGAGCCCTGGATGTATGCCCTTGGACCCACTCCCACCCCACTTATATGAGAATCATAATCAGATCGTGATCTCCAGCTCAACGGGATGAGCCCACTCCGAGGGCCTCACAACGATGCATGGCATCCCCTCCTCTTTCATAACCCAAATTAATTACTTTTCCCTTTTTAGGCCAAGAGAACTTTCAGGTTTACTTTTAAATTAAATGTATTTAGGGCCTAATTACTTACTTTTGCCCACTTGCCTTCATAAAACCTGCTTCACAACGGCTGCAACCAAGCGGTGGGCCAGAGCTGGGAGCAAGATGAGATTTTACAATTTGGATAGAGTTCCAACATGTTTAGCAACCACTGACAGAGAACAACTGTTTCTACCCAGGACATTCGAATCTATGCCAGGGAAGCAGAATAGTGGAATCACGGAAGTGTGGAAGGGAATGTGTGATAAAAACAAGGAGCACTGAAATTAACATCCAAATGAAGGTTGGAAGAAACCCACTGAAAATGTTGGCATCTGGTAGATTTCAAGCTCAAGGATTAAAATCGCCAAGTGAGGAGAGCAATTTTGGGTTTTCCAACAAGTACCTCCAGGGGCAATAATTTTCAGGGAAAGGTAGCTCATAACCCCGAACATAGTATTAACATAGCAGGCTGCTTGCCCAAACTTATTCTACTTTCATTTGCACTATTGGTTTGAAAACTCCCGTGGGTTCTTGATCCATATCATGTTGGCACATGTCCTCGCAGAAACTGAAATGCTGAGCCAGCATTTGACTCTGACTGTTTTACTTGACTTGGGAGAGGCCCAGAGAAACTTAGGTTGCTACAGAAAGAGTGATAAAACTCTCAGCCCCACTCCTGAACGGATCGTGTCACGAGGGAGATATTTAGAGGGCTGGATTCTTTTCAGATGAAACCCAAGAACGTCAGTGGTCATGCAGAAGTCCCATGACATAGCCGTGTGTGTATATGTATACATCTATATGTGTGTGTGTATATGCATACATATACACACATAATTTTTTGCAAGAGGATTGCAGGGAGAGGTATGACCACATACCCCTCTGGATGACTGCTGATGGGGTGCCTCTAAGAGGAAGAGGCCAGTCTACTGCTCTGCTGTGTTTTCTACCACATTTACAGCCATGACTTATCTCTACCCTCGCCACCTGATGATCAGGTGAGTGATTTGCCATGCCTATCTTACAAAGGAGGAAACTGAGCGCCTTGCCTTAAACCACAGAACTGGATGGTGGAAGGTGACGTTAGGACTCTGCACTCTGTGACCTTTGCTTCTGTGTTCCATTCTACTTCCCTCTTACTCTGAATATCCTGTACTGAGAAAGAAAAAGCTAACCGTATGATCTCCTAAGGAAAGATCCCAATCAGTATAAGCCGTTCGAGTCTATTGCTGGCAGTGCGGCTGGAAATGTACAAGAAAAACCTCCCTCTCAGGGTCTACTCCAGCCAGGAAGGGAGCCTCGGATGCAGGCATCATGCCCTGCTTCACAGTGAGACAGGGACAGGTAATGGCCACTGCCCCACTGCCTCCAAGTCTTCTGGTTACACCTAACCTCTGGCTCATTCCCCACCGCAGGAGACATTCAGTTTCTGGTTGCCTACTGCACCTACCATTTCTTCTGAGCATCACCCCTTCCCCCAGGTGCCATGATGTGAAATCTAGGCAAAGAGGAAAATCCAGGTGCCCACTTGCCATACAGAGCTGAAGGCCTGGGCTCCTCCAGGAAAAAAGGCACCTTTTGGTCTAAGCAGGGCCAGACAGAAGGTGATCAGATCCTCTCTCGTCTGGAACTTTGAATAGAATCTCCCAACATGGGGCACCTGGGTGGCTCAGTCATTAAGTGTCTGCCTTCGGCTCAGATCATGATCTCAGGGTCCTGGGATGGAGCCCTGCATCGGGCTCCCTGCTAGGTGGGGAGCCTGCTTCCCCCTCTCCGTCTGCCTGCCTCTCTGCCTGCTTGTGATCTCTCTCAAATAAATAAATAAAATCCTAAAAAAAAAAAAAAAAAAAGAATCTCCCAACATGTGGCACCTACTCTGTCTCCAGCTTCCTCCTTCCTCCTTCCTAGGCTTCTGGAGGTGGGAGATGGCCAGGGAAGCGGAGAGATCTTCCTGTTTCTCTGGAGCTCCCAGGCTGCTCAGAAGAAGAGCCAAGATTGTATTTCCTAGAGGCCTTTTATTTCCTGGGGGTTATCTGCCTGGCTTCATGGAAGAGGCAGGTGCTGTTGGAACTCGGAGGCTGTGGAAGGCTTCCTGGAGTGTTGGGGTGGCCCGAACAAAGGTCTGGACGTGGAAAGCAATGAGTCTAGTTTGCAGCACGAGGTGTGTGTAGGACAGGGATGGGAGACAAAGCTGATGTGTCAATTTGGCTTCTGTCTCTTTGAAAGGTCCTAAATAGAAAGTAAAGAAGTGTGGAAAGCAGGCACGGAGAGAATGGACGCTTCCGCAGTCAGCCTATCTGGACCCTGTTCTACTCCTTCCTCTCCCTGACGGCCTCCTGGCATGCTTCACTCCTTGGCTGAACTCTGAAAAGAAGGTTAGGGTTCCATGAATGACCACTGCTTCCCTGGAAGACAGGACTAGACCTTCCCATTTCCATGGTGGGAGGCCAGGAAGAGCCTTATAATTACTGCGGCAGATGTTGCAGATGTAATTACTGTTAATACTCTTTTCTCTTCCCATCTCCAGAAGCTGATGACAGAGTCTTGCAATTCTCTCCTCCAAATATTACAATATCGTAATTGTCACCTCTCCCTCTCTAAGCCCTCAGCTAGATTGGCCCGCGTCATGTCTCCCCTGCACAGCACACGAGGCATCTCTTTGACCTTCTGGCTGCAGTCGGACTACCCCCCCTTGCTCTGCTCAAGATCCACTCACCAAAATGCGCCCCAGGCATCTCTCTAGATCTTAGTCCCATGACACAACACATATCCTTACTGACTGAGCACCACTTTTGGATGGACCCTGTCTCGTGGACTTGGCAGGGGAAACTTGTCATGGTGTCCTGACCTGGGACCCCATCTGCCTCCCCACTGTTTCCTCCGGTCTGTCCCGTCCCTTGGCTCCATGCCTTTGCTACCTCACACTGCCATGAACTTGCACCTGTCCTTCCCACCTGTAATGGTCCCGTTCCCACTTAGGTTCCACTGAAGAACTCGGGCTTATCTCTCCAGACTCTGCTTAAATGTCACAGTGGACACAACGCCTGACACTGAATATTGAAGGTGGGTCTCAGCAAAACCTTTCCGCCATTCCGTTGGCCCCAGCCACTCCTTTCTTTGGATGCCCAGGGTTCTGTGAATGCTATGCCTCTACTGTAGCATTTCCTTCATTGGATTGTGATCTCCCAATTCCTTCATTAAACAGTAAGTTTTCTGAATCTGTAGGTATTTTGTGTGTGTGTGTGTGTGTGTGTGTGTGTGTTTCCCCCTTACTCTGCATCCATTCCTCCTTCGTAACAGCATTACCTTCTAAGAATTCTCACTTCCTTTGCCAAATTCTCTGCAGGCGTTTTCTCTCACTGCCTAGGACAGCCTAGTAGAGATTGCTCGACCTCAGTTTGGGTAAGCTGGGCCCTCCCCCCTGAAATCTGTCTGGATGGCAAGGATGGAAGAAAAGCTTAGAGCTCCTTCACAGAGACGATCTCCACATGGCACGATCCAGATGCTTCTGCCACAGAGACCGTATGCCTGGATCCCGCGTGTCCCTGGCTGGATTCTGTTTCTTTCTTTTCCATCCCCACGACCTCGAATCTTTCCACTAGGCTCATCCTCTTGTTGTTAAGTTCATCGATGTCAGTTTCCATTGCTTGCCACCAAAACCATCCTTGACTGACGTAGGGAGACGAGGAGAAAGCTAAGCTGTATTCTCTGAGATTCTGTATCTCTGTAGTTGCTGATGACGCACGGAAAAGAAGGTAGAAACACGAATGCATCCATGCAGCTCGAGGAAGTGGGGCGGGTAACTGAGGAAGCATAGACTTCATGGGGATCTGGGAGAGGTTCAACAGTTAAGTCTGAAGTGGGAAAGGAACGGAGGCAATTCCCGGAGCTAAGGGTGCTCGCTCTCACTGCATCTGCTCTGTTCTGTTGTTCTCTCACTCTTCCCTCTCCCTCTCTCCCTCTCTCTCTCTCTCTCTCTCCTCCTCCACCTTCTCCTCCCTATCATAGCTTCCCCTTGCAGGAAGCTCATGCCGTAATGCTGCCTGCCCTGCACGAATGCCCTCAGTGCTGGCAGTTAAAACACGGGCCTTTGAACTTTTTGTTCAACCTTTGTTGCCGGGCAGACCAAAAGTTCTAGGGAGTCCACACCCCTGGGAGCAGTCCTCGACCAATAACTAGCTGCTGGATAAACCCTGCAGCTCCCTCCTCCCTTGGCCAAGATGCCTCCGGGGCACACATTCCTCCCTGGCTCTCTATGTTTGGGCAGGATGACCATGCACTTGCCCACTATGGAAATGTGTTTGACTGGCTTGCTCCCTTCTCTTTCCTATTCCCTGACCAGTGTCTTGTGGGATCATCTCCCAAATAAACTCAAGGGTTTACCTCTGAGCGAGTACCTCGAGACAGCCCATAATGGCCCTACCCCAGTGTTTCCACGACTCTGCAGCTGGAGGACCCACTGCTCACTGGGACCTTCACTCTGTCTCACTTTGTGCAAATCCCAAAGAGAGGGATTGGCTGTCCTTTTTTTGGTGAGAGTTAAGCTTGCCTTCAGGAGTCAGGCTGCATTTAGATGGGGGTGGTATGCCCATGGATGGCCACCCCTGTCAGCAAACCACCCCAATCCTGTCATCTCTAGCGTGAGGGGAAAGCTGTGAGGTTGACTTCTCAGTCCACAGCTCACACTGTGTAGAACGCACCTTGGGTCCCATCTGGGGCCGTTTGCCTTTCAGGTACCTATCGCCCAGGTGGCTGCATGGGAAAATCAACCGGAAAGGCTGTTTATTGGACATCAAATAATTATTTTCAAACAGTGCTTTGATAGGTTAAGTACAAAAGAATCAGAAACATATGGATTAAATTTCCATTAAAATACACACTTGGGTTGAAAATTAACAGGATATGTGCTTGGGAAGGGATTCCCCCCCCCCCTTTTTTTTTTGTGCCAAGCCAGATTATTTGGAAAATAACTCTGGAATTTTTCACAACTCAAGCATGATTCCTTCCTACTCCCTCCGTCCCGTGGCTTTAGCTTTTCCCTCTCACAGAGTTAATTAATAAAAGCAGCATTTATCAAAGATGACAAGTCAGTCTGTGTGCGTGTCATATGGTGGTGGATGGGAGGGATGGATGCATTTCAGGGAGACTGAAGGTCACCAGTGCTGTGATGACTCACACCCATTGCACACACCCCATGTGTCAAGCACACTGTGCTAAGTGTTTCATGAGCTCATTTAGCTCCCAGAAGACCCCCCAGGTAGGTGCTGCCACCAGGTCTCATTTACAGATTAGAGACTGAGACTTAGGGTTTGGGTACATTTTCCAAGTGTGAAGAGCTAATAAGTGGCAGAGCCAACATTTGGACTCTCTCCTTCCGCCTTCGATCACCGCTGGGCCTCTGATCCTGCCCTCTCTGTGAGTGGAGACTCACACAACCTTTGAGTTGGAAGAAGGTTCAAATACCAACCCTTCACTTTACAAAGAGGAAGCTGAGGCCAGAAGAGGTGAAAATCAGGCTAGGGTATTATGCACGGGAGGCCGGTTGAGACAGAGAAGCTGTTAGTCAGAAGCGTTCATCTAGTGGATTCTCCAAGTGTTAAATGTTTGAAATATGCAAAGGAGAACACCGTTGCTTATGGCTGTAACATCTAGTGGTCAATTTCCAGGCCCTTGCTCTTCGGATGAGAATTGTTTATCTGAGATACAGTCAGAAGGGTTTACCACCAGGCTTATGATTATACTAGGAGTTCCCAGATCTGGTCCTCTACCCGAGCCAAACAGAGGGCATTACCTCAAGTGGTGATCTGAAGGCCAGCTGATGGCCCACAAGCCGAAATGTCTTTCCAAACCCCTGCCTTGCTGTCCAATATTTCCAGCAATAGTTTGTCCTTTGTAGTGCTGCAGTACAGTGTGGTTTCTCCAGGTCAGCCAAGATCTAAAGAAAATGTGTTGCAAAGGAAGGAGAACAGTTTAGACTCTATAATTAGTGAATCAGTTTAATGGGTTTACTAGCCCCAGAGGTCACAGTTCTGAAGGAAAAGGATGTGCTTTGTCCAGAAGCCAAAGGGAGGAAACCGTTCAGCTGACTGCTGTCCCCTGCTCAGACCCACAGCCGCACAGAGACATTGTCATTGTCAAGGTTCTTCTGGCTGCAAGGAAGAGAAACCCACTCAAACTACCATAAGCCCAGGGCTCCTGGGTGGCTCAGTCAGTTAAGTGGCCAGCTCTTGTTTTGGCTCAGGTCGTGATCTCAGGGTCATGAGATCGAGCCCAGTGTCAGGCTCCATGCTCTGGGGAGTCTGCTTGAGATTCTCTTTTTTCTTCTCCTTCTGTCCCTCCCCCTCTTTGTGTGCACATGCACTCTCTTTCTCTCTCTCTCTAAAATAAATAAACAAATTTTAAAAAACACACAAAAGCCAAAAAACTACCATAGGCCCCGAATGGAGGGCTTCCATAAGGATGTGAGAATTTCTCATGCAACCCCAAATTAGGAAATGCAGTTGAGCCCCAGAGCCAGACAGGTGTCAGATACCAGCCCAGCCACCCTTTCGGACCTTCTCTGGTCCAGACTCGCAGGGTTTCTTGTCCCTGATTCTCTTTGACATTCTGCAGACCAGTTCTCTGCCTCTGGACGAACTTGGCAGGGGATAACCACACCACAATGAGTCCAGGTTGAAAGACTAATGACAATTGCTGCCTCCTAAGTCCCAATTCCTGACAGAATATACAATTTATCCCACCTGAGTTTTCTGTAAACTCTTGGTCCCTTTCCCTGCAGCCCAGCAGCCAGCAGATGCCCACTGTGACCACAGCTGCACGGATCAGCTCCTGCAGATGGAAGAGAGTGACATGGCCTGGAAAGTAGTCCTCAGAGCTGTGATAACTTGGAGAATGTGGGCAGGGATGCTGGCTGCTCCCCAGTCTTTCTGCCACTTTTCTTCAACAGTAATAGAACTCTTTGACGTTTCCCTGGCCATATGGCCTTCCAAAATAAAGACCCTATTTCCCAGCTTCCCTCGCAATTAGGTAAGACCATGGGACTTAGCTCTGGCCAATGGGAAATAAACAGGAGTTGTGTGTGCAAGTTCCAGGGAGCGGTCTTTCCTGGGAGGAGTCATGCTATCTCCCTCCCTTCTGTGGCACACGGACATGATGTTTAGAGACGATGCAGCTGTCCTGAAGCAGTGCAAGTCACATGTGAGGGATGGCAGAGCCAAGGTTACGATGGAGTCTGAGAGCCAGCTGGTTGTAGGTGGCTATCACAGCCGGGACTGCTCAGGGACTTCCTTGAGACAGAAAGATAGATGTCTGTCTTGTTCAGACTTTCTATCATTCTCAGCTAAACCTTGTCCTTTACACTACAGGGCATTGAAAGAAGCAAACCTGGGAATGTGCTGCCTCTTCCTATTTTAGAGTTACGGCACACATGCACACGCAGGTACACACGTGTACACACACACAAATTAACACAGAGTAAGGGTAGAAAGGTTTCTTTGGCTTGTATCGTCCCTAAACTACATCTTCTTTCTTACGTCTGCCTATGGCTTCTGTACCTTCCTCCTTGGGGGCATTTGAAGTCCATTGAGGGATTATCTGGGGAAATATTCAGGACTTCTGGAAGGATTTCCTGCTAATGGACAGATTCTGTCTCTTCTTAATGATGGGCGAGCTTCTGGAGAGCAAGAAAGCCCTTTGTTCTCTGTTCTCAAGGAGACAAACTGTTATCTTTTTCCTCTGAAGAAGCTTCTTATCCAATGGGCGCAATATCACGAATAATTATGCCAAATAGCAATGCAAGTCCCACTAGACATAATGCATCCATTATTTCATTTTATCCTTGTTGTTAGAGCTTCTGCTTAATTTAAGTTGGTATAAAGATAGTTGTAGGTATTCCCTGCTGGAGAACTCTAATCATGCTTGTTATTGAATATTTACCATTTCTTATTTGAATCTTCCTCTCTTGGTTCATTGTTTCCCAATTAAGAAATTCTGCTGCGATTTTGATCTCACATAAAACCTCTGGGGGTGCGTGGGTGGCTCAGTGGGTTAAAGCCTCTGCCTTCTGCTCAGGTCATGGTCTCAGAGTTCTGGGATCGAGCCCCACATCGGGCTCTCTGCTCAGCAGGGAGCCTGCTCCCCGCCCCCCCGCCTGCCTCTCTGCCTACTTGTGATCTCTCTCTGTCAAATAAATAAATAAAATCTTAAAAACAAAAAACAAAAAACAAAACCTCTGTAGTTCCACAGATGCCTTGTTCCTGGGCTTCCCTTATGTCTTGGGGAGGCATCGGAGAGTAGGGTCGAAAGACTAATGTGTTCTGGTAACTTGGTGATTTTAGTCATGTTGGTGAAGGAAGGGCTTCCTACAGAGTCACCTGGTGGTCTGAGGAAGGTAAGGAAGTCACTCAGGTACCCAAGACAGAGGACTGGCTCGAGAACCATCTGGACTTGTCTTTTTCCACAGCCAACAAGGTGGGGTTGGATAAAGGAGGTGGGGGATCTGACCAGCAATTGACCTCCAATAAATATTTGCTAATGGGTTGACATGCATGCAATTTTAAAATAAATATTATGCATTAGAGACAACACGTTGATTAAATTCTGGAGAAGCAATAACATCAAGAGTATATAATATCTAGCCCTGGTTTATGCTCTGATTCTATGTTGTCGTTTCTGAGAAGAGCCTTGTGATGCCATCAGCCATTAAAGGAGTAATAGGTGAGACACACTGTGTGTCCAGCATTTGCCAGATGTCATGATTCATATAGAAAGAAAAGATGCATTTTCTGCCCCCTGGGAAGAACTTCTAATCCAGTCTCAATAAGGATGTAATGTAACAAGGATATATTAATATATTTATAAATAGTGAGAATGACTCCACTGGTCAGGACATCAATTACCAAATGGTGGGAATCAGCTAAAAGTAATTTCTGGGGGCCGAGATGAAAGGCATGGCCGAGAGCTCCTTAGAAGTATTAGATCTCTCACCAGATTATATGGGTAGACTCCGAATGAGTATCCTGGATGAGATTATGATATGATATGATATATAACATCACATAATACAGTACAGTATGGTATAATACAACAGTGGAAGAGCTCTGTGGTCAGACAGACCAGGGATCAATTCCCACCTCCCCACAGTAGCTGTGCCTGCAACCTTGACCAAATTATAAACTTCTCTTTGGAGTCCCGGATTCCTCAGATGGAACACAGGACCAATAATAACCATAGAACCTACATTATAGGATTTTGTGAGGTCAAATGAGATAATACACATAAAGTTGTTCATTTGTAGTAACGCCAATGGATCTCAGCTATTATATATGGATAGTACTAATTAGCCTAAGGCTAAAGGCTGTAGCAGATACATATTTAATTAATCATTGATTCATTCAACAAGTATTTACTGAGTATCTACTTTGGGCTGGGCCCTGGAGATGCAGCAATGTGTGGGAAAAGATGAAGGTTCTGCTCTCTCTGGGTTTATAGCCCCAGACTCCACTGTAGGGATGTTCGCCTTTACTCTTCCAGTAGGGAGTGATACACCTAATTTGAGTTTCAAGGTCATCTGGAGGCATCCCTTAGAGGTTGCCCTTCCTCCTCCTCTCTGTACGTCCCCTGAACCACTTACCTGGAGTGAAATTACACTGACTTATGTGGAAGCTGCTTCTCTTGCTTCTGTCGGATCTTCCTAAAGAGATCATAAGCCCTCTGAGGGCCAAGGACATGCACTCCATGCACTACCCACAGCGACTCCCTCCCTGTCTTGAAAACAGTAGCTGAGCATATATATGCTAGAGGATAAGGCAAAGCCAAATGGAAGGCGACATCTCACTTTCCACAGAGAAAACCTACTTGAATAGAGACCCAGGTATAAAATAGTACAATGTTTACTTGCATACTAAATGGGTCAATTTATTTGCAGATATTGCATGTGATATACAATAGTAATATTTCTATTTAGAAATGTCATTTTCCTCAGTCCTTTTTTTTTAAGTTTAGGTCATAAAATAATTATATTCAGGCTCTTCCCAGGCACCTTTATCATTTGCCTTTCCCAACGCTGAGGCCATTTGTGAATGATCTAACACAGCTCTTCACTTCTAAATTGTTCGAGACACAGCTTTGAATCCCGGTAAGTTGCTGTAACTGAAAATTTTATTCTAAGCCTCAAGAGGTTTTTACATTTGTCCCATGGGTGGGTATTTATGATCTCCACAAGGTCACCACTTACAATATGCTTTTTTTTTTTAAAGTGAATTTTAAAAGACTTGCTTAAAATACCTTCAATATTTTTAATGGTGAAGTCATATCTTCAGAAATAACAACCAGATCTGTGTTAAGTATTTTTGCCTCTCTTTTTCCCCTGATGTTATCGGGTGACATCTACAGGCCTCCAGTCTTCTCTCCCCGCACCAACTGCCATCAGTAAGGTCACTTCAAGTCAATATCGTCCCCAAACATTTTCCTTGATGTGCAAAATAAAGTAATTGAGGAAGTGTCAAGAATGAAGAAACTTTGTAAGAACTTATATTCTATGGAACCGTTGTCAGGGGAACACTTTGCCTTATAATCAGACTTGCATGGTAATTGCTTGTCAAATGAATATACTTGCTTAGCTCACCTTGTGATCATTGCTCAAGGGACATGGGATAATGTGGAAACTTTTCCAGGGAAAAGTATTGCATAACTTTTAAGAATATATTTCATTTATCTTAAACCATGGTTCTCAAATAGGAGTGATTTTGCCCCCCAGGGGACATGTGACAGTGCTCAGAGACATTTCTGGTTGTCACATCTAGGGGAAGGATGCCACTGGCATCTGGTGGGTGGAAGCCAGGGGTGTTGCAAAACATCTTACATTACATAGGAAACTCCCACAACAAAGAGTTATCAGTCCTAAAATTTCCATAGTGCCAAGACTGAGCACCCTAGCTTAAACTGAGTCAAGAACAGTTGGCTTAAACAGAATCTAGGACAATGACTGGCACAACAGGGAATGTCTACCTTCTAAGCATCCTCAGTTCCAATCCTTCAAGTTCTGTGTGTTTTCCCCTTTGCTTGAGACTAGATTGTGAAAATCAACTCTTCTGCTCTGCCATCCTCTTTTCCTCCTTTTCCTATCCTCCCACCACCAATCTCTGTGCACGAATGAATGAGGAAATCCAGATGCTTGTTTACTCAGAGAGGGTTGGTTCTCAAGAGGTAAGAGTGGCTCTTGGTCCTTCCTACCTTCCTCTTCTAAGTCTGAGGTATAAGATACAGATGGTTCTAGAAATGGAGCAAGTGTCAAAACAAAGCATGTTGAATTAAAGTAGCACCTGCACGAACATGAGCCCTGAGGCCAGGGGTAAGTCAGCTCTCTGTCACTAACTAGCTGAGTGTCTCAGTCAGCTCAGGCTGCTATAACAAAATCTCATAGCCAGAGTGGCTTAAACCACAAACATATTTTTCACAGTGCTGGGGGCTGGGAGTTTAAGATCAAGGTGCAGGCAGATTCAGGTTCTGGTGAGAGCTCTTTTCCTGGCTTGCTGATGGCTGCCATTTTGCTGTGTTCTCACATAATCTATCTTCTGTGTGTGTGCATGTGTGTGTGTGGAGAGAGAGAGAGAGAGAAATTTGTCTGCCTCTTTTTATGAAGGCACTAACCCTGTCATGAGCACCTCCCTCAAGACCTCACCTAAATTTAATCACCTCCCAAAGATTCCACCTCAAAAGTATCATCATATTGGAGCTAGGGTTTCAATATATGAACTTTGGGAAGCAAGAGACACAAACATTCAGTCTAAAACACTGGGTAACTAAAGGGGAGTTTAATGTCTCTGGACCCCTGTTTTCTCCTCCACCTATAAAATGAAGATAATACCTCGAGGGGGTTGGGAGAATACATAAGACAATAGAAGTCAAGTGTTTGGGACAGTCCTGGTGTCTGGTGGATATTCAGTAGTGTCAATCATTAGAATCACAGTATCAAACTTTGGAAGTGGACCACGGACCACTTTCCAAAGGTAATCTTAACTACATCTCCTCCCATCAAAGATAGACATGCACATGCATGCAAAATTTTACAATTTTTGTTAATCTCGACCACCATGGAACTTATACTATCCATGAGCCTTTCTGGCTTACTCCCATTAATGGGATGCTCCTTTCTCTGAAGGTTTCTGGAACATGCTGGCGATCCCACACAAATTTCTGCTCAGTTCTACTGTCTTGTACTCTTCCTGAAGACATTAGGCTGATAAGTTGTTGTGTCTTGGCCTTCACAACCCGACCATAAACCCCTTGGAGATGAGCCTGCATTTACTGCTTCATCATCCATGACGAGTGATGGGACAGAGTGTTGGTCCATGGTCCAGGTCAGGTAGGCTGTGTTAGGCCCATCTGAGGAAGATCTCTGAGTCTCACCCTTGAAAGTACCTGGGAATATGTCTCCTCAGGTTAAGTTGCTGCTTAGCCCGTTTAATGAAACTTTTTTGTCACATCAAGTAATCACAAGATACTTCTTGGTTGTGATTAAAAGAAAGCATCAGCACAATCTGAGGGCCTTCTAGATACCAGGCACTGTGTCAGGAGCTTTCTGTGCAAGGACTACTCAAAGCCTAACCATCTGCTCAAGTAAATATTATCACCCTACTTTTTGTGCATGAGGATACAGAGGTGAGGAGAGGTTGAGTTCTGCAAGCCACAGAACCCAGAGCGCACACTCTCAAAGTCACCCCATACTGCCTACGTGTGGGGGGACTCCTGGGTCATCCCATTGCTTCTTGGTGGGGCCACGGCATCATGCTATACACCCCATCCCCCAAACCCCTCACAAATTTTTGGTCCTCAGGATTTTGAATTTCTATGATCAGAGTTTTGCCTGACTGTGGGGTTTAAGGTATGATGTGGGGGAAAAAAGATATATATATATATATATATATGTATATATATGGGTGTTTGGGAAAGAAGGCTCACAATCACACGGTCAGCCTCCTCTGAACAGAGAGCCAAGGAGACCACCCTACAGACCCCTTTGCAGGGATATTTCGCTGCTTTGCTATGTTGGCTGCTCTTAACTGACAATCAACAAGCATGGGCTGTCGGGCCAGTGTTTCAAGTTGTCTGGGGAGTAGTCAAAGTGTCATTTTAAGCACTTCATTCTCGACTTCCCAGAGTCCCGAGAAACATATCCTTATGCTATTAAAAAATATGTAGTGCTGAACCCCTAATCCCTCCCTGCCCTCCTTGTCATGAATGAACACACACAACTTGATGCCATGAAGGGTGGAATGCTTCCCTCCATGTGAAGCTACTTCCAGGCAGGCTCGTGATTAGCTTCTGGCCGGGGTGTCCTCGATGTGGAACTGTAGGGAAGGGGGAAGGTCAATCGATCATCGATCACTAGTTAACCCCCTTTTTATTTGGACACCGGACTCAGACAATTTGAACATGCTTTTAGGAAAAATTGCTCTCCCTTTCCAATGTGATCCTGATGGATACTGATGTTTTTATGATTATTAATAAAATGTCTGAGGCAGAATTTTATGGGCATGCAGAGACTCTAAACAGCCATTCTTTGCTTTGGAAAAGAGTGTATGCTGAGGGTGACGGAGGAAATTTTTAATAAGAATGCTCAAGTCGAAAATCAGGGCTCAAAAGACAGAATTTTAAGAATCTGCCGTGGCTCCTTCAGACATTGAACTTGCTTCCTACAAGGGCCTCCTGGGATGTGTTTCCTGAAGACAGTCCACCCCCCAGGAAACGATTTGAGGTTGGGTGGGCAGACAGAGACACCTCTTTGGGAAAACCATGTCGGTAACTATTCATTGGGTTGTTCTTAAGCAGTCTGCCCTGACTTCTTCCCTCTTCCTTTCCTCCCCAGGTCAGTTCTGTCAACATTCTCTTCAGAGTTCCATGGATCTGTTCACTGAAATTGTGTGAAATCAAAGTGACTTACCAAGAGACCCCCTGTTCCTTTCTAGCCTCCAAATGAGATGGGTTGGAAAAGGGGACAAATGCCAGGGCATGATGAGTTAAACATCAATGAGCCCTGAGCAAACAGGAAGGGCAGAGTGCCTGACACCTGCTTAGAAATCAGCTTCATCCTTCATGCAGATCATGTGAAGGAAATTCCTTGCTGAAGCCCAGAAAAATTTAACTTTGCTGGGTGTTCGGGGACAAACCGGCCCTGTATCCAGGCATAGCACCTGCTTCAGCAATCAAGAGTGGCTGATCCCTACCTGTGACTCTCTCCTAGTCACCAGCATGTCGCCTCTTCCAAGCCCTTTGCATCCTCTATCAAATTCTGTCTGTAAAGTGAAAATCCTGGAAAAGCTGGTTCTTGCCAGCACATGGCAAGTTGGTTAATTGAGAGTGTGCCTTTAAAAAGGGGAGCAGGAGAGACAAGGCAGCTAATTTTAATAATGAGCAGATTCAGAGCAACCCAGAGACCGTGTCCTTTGCATATCGTTCTGCACCAGCCATGTTTTTGTTTGGGTTCTGTGTTAATTTTAGAAACTGTAAAACACAACGTGCCAAATGGGTTGATTGAAATAATGCTACTTCCCAGAGGCTGACAATCTGTTGTTTTCTTTACCCAATGAGTGTTTACTCAGTTGTAGGCAAGAGTCTTGTGGAGAATTGAGACAGTCATCCAGGTAATTCAGTGCCTCAGTGAACGGGATGCTTGGAGTATTTTGATTCTGCTTTCTGTCTGTCTGTGTGTTCCTTTATTCATGCACTTAGGCTTCAATTCATCGTATAATGGGTTCGATTCTCTTTGACGGTGTCGGACTGGACCATATTTTAATCTGGAGCGTTGCCTTTTTAGTCAAAGTTATACACAGTATTCTCCCTAAAGACGTGTCAAGGAAGTTGGTCATCTTAAATAATCTACAAATATTTATTCCTGAAGGGGGATTGATTTTATGGACTTTTAAAACCCAGCAGCACATAGTTGCTGGGTTTTAGAATGAATGTGTTGGAAGGAAGGAAAAAAGGAAGTGAGATGGTTTGGTTTGTGATTTTAAATTTAGACAGGCTCTGAAGAAACTTACCCTTTCTTTAAATAAATAAATACTGCCTGCTGAATTACATTGTTGAATTTTAAATCATATGATAAAGTGGTACTTAACAGGGCTATAAACAATAAAGATAAACACTTCTGCTCTCATGGGACTTTTATTTAAAAGTAGGAAAGATAATTTTAACAGATCATCTTATAATAGCAAATATGGGAGCTGGCTTATTATAAAATTATAAATGTTAATTTTTGAATCACACGTTTCCAAAGTTGGGCTAAGCATGGTTGTATATGTCAGTTTCTGTCATCAGTTTCACTAAAAGAAACCATTCACTACTGAAAGACTCGACAATGAACATTATTTAATGGGAATAAAACAAGATGGTGTTCAGGGGAATTTTTGTTTAAGAGGAAAGTTCCCTCAGAATATAGATACTTCAGATAAACGTTCAGAATTACCTCCTGGCTAGGCAAGCAAGCAAGGAAAAAAGAAAAGAGAAAGAAAAAGAAAAAAAAAAATCTCAGCCACGACCCCCGTGGTAAGTGGAAAGGATTTGGAACAGTTCATAATTTGGGCTTTCAGCTGTTTTGCTGGGTTGTTAGTATTTGATTTTATCCAAGAGCAATTTGGGATTTTAAGGCATCTTTCCTTGCTGCAAAACATAAATAAATAGAAATTCAGACTTTTGGGGAGAATGAAAGTTTTATTTCCTTTTTCCTCATGAGAAGGCATTTGGACCCTCATCCTTACCTCTTTTTCAAGACTTTCTGTTTCATGCTCACTCTTTAAAGAAGAGAAAGAGGCACAAAACAAACAGTGACGAAAACCTTGGGTGGGGAGGTTCCTGGGAATGTTTTTAAAAATAAAACACAACTCCTCCTTTTTGCCTTAATGAGCATTAGGAGGCCCCGCTATTGGGCCATTGGTAATGAAAGAGAGTCATGGCTCTGCTTTACTATTGTAATTTCAAGAGATTTAGAATCCGGTGGAATTGTTTTGTTCTAATTCTATCCTTTTTTTTGCAGTTCACCGACTTCTCAAAGAAAGACTTTCCCGAAGTAGCTGGCAGTTTCCAGTATGATAAGGCGAAGGGTGGGGGGCACATTTTTGTTGCTATTTGCTCTGTCCTGCCTTTTCCCCACTTCAAGGATCTGAGGCCCCATGGAACTCCTTAGAGTGTTCCTGGCCAGTATGGACCGTTATAAATAAAATACAAATCAAAAGCATCGTTCCACTGGCTTCTTTAGGTTCTTAAGCACAAGAATGTTCTGATCACTGAGGCCATTTCAGGGCCCGAAATTAGAAAGTAATAAAAAATATCACACTCTCCCTGGTGGGTAGTACATTTAATTGGTTCCCCAGCAGGAGTCCAGCCTGAAGTCAGAAATGCTTACTTTCTAGATCTCTGCTTCCCAAGGACCGCATGCAAACATGACCAAATCAGTAAGAAATCAAGCGAAGGGAAACCGGAAAACCAGAGACAAATGTAGAAATAAATAGCTCGGGGCTAGGAAGAATAAAGAACAAAAAGTGCATTAACCCCAAATTTCTTGAAACACACCAAAAAATCGTGCCGACTAAGCACCAGGTTCAGGCGTTTAGATCAGCTTGAATCCACATGCCTGTTTAGGGCAGAAGTTACTCTTCGGATTAAATTCTGGCTGCAGGGTGTTCTTCGGAAGAAAATGGACTGTCCTCATGGAATCCTGACTGTTTGGGATTTGTCTTAAAAGACTGGCCAGAGCCTTGATTCAGAGATTCAGAGCTTGCTCGCTGATCAGGGCCGTGAAACGCACTCTCCAGAGTTTGGATGCCGAGTCAGTGGGACTTGGCGGCGTTAGCCGGGTCCGCTAGGCCCACGGAGCCTGATGCTTTGCTGCCACCTTCTGTCCCAGCCTTGGCGCAGAGAGGCGGTTAAACTCGGGGCAGTCCTGAAAACTCCGTGACTGTCCCCTCTGTCTTGGAGGGGCAGGCCCTCTGTAACCTGTACCCTCCCGCGGCATTCATGCCTTCTTTTCGTGTCCCCCTGGGGACTTGTCCATTTTCATCTGGGCCCTTCGAAATGGCTTCTTCCAGAACCAGCATCAGCTCATTTGCTCGCCTCCCTTCCTCCCTGATCTCGAAGTTTCTGCTGGTAGAGGGGTCTGGAAAAACAGAGCCAAAGGCAAAGACAGAGCTTTGTGTTTTCAGATGTCAGCACGCTTCTTGTCTAAATCATGGCCAAAGACAAATGGGACGGAGTGGAGGAAAGGAAAAGTGAGATTGAATAGCAGGAAAAAAGCCCTGACAGCAAGATCTATTGCCCTGTGGAGAGGGGTCCCTGGGGGGTGAGCTATTGGGAGAGATATCTAAAACTTGAGTGGACAAAACATTAGACCCTCTGCCACAGAGAACAATTCTGCGGCAGCTCCTGGGACCCAGCCCTCGTGAGCACAGAGGTCCTGTCCAACTCTGATTTTTTATGATTTCTCAATTGACTTCCCCTCCTATAAAAAGTGTTCGGTTGCCGCTGAGCGATCCAACCACTTCAACATTCAGCTGGAGGTCAGAATGGTTTCAGTGTACTTTCATTTTCGCGCCACATTAAAAATGCCCCATACACCTACTCTCTTTGAGCCCGAGGAAAGCAAACTCACATAATTGAGCCTATAAAAATGTATCATGGGCAGGAAATGGGGGAGTTGGCCCCTTACAACGGGCTCTCGGAGCTGCAGTGGCTTTGCAGTACCTCCAGACTCCCGAGTCTCCCGTTCAGGGTTGTTGGTCTCACTGGTCAGGATGAGGGTAGCCCATGTCCACTGTGAACATTTGGGACGGACTGAGAGGTGGAAGAAATGGCTTAGCTCTGCCTCTCTCCTGGCTAATGGTTCCTTCTTTGTATAGATCTTAGCACTTTGCAACTTGCTGGCTGGATTGGGGGAGACAAAGGGTAAGAGAAGGGGGGTGTGGGGTGTGCAATGAGCTTTGCCTGCTGATGCTTCCTCTCCAGGGTGACTTGGGTCTGCTAATTATCCAACCGGTAATTATTAGGCTCCCATTAAGTGCCAGGCACTGAGCAAGGAGCTGGTGTGTCAAAGGGGAAGTGAGCAAAGACAGACAAGAAAACCAACGGAGTCTGTGGGATAAATCTTCCAGTGGCTTTTAACTATTCTTAGGGTAAAGTTTAAAATCCTATATTCTGCAAAGCATCCTGTGATCTGGTCCCTGCCTGCTTGTTTGATCTTGTCTCTGTCCTGCCTCCAGTCTCTGACATATCAGCAGGTCAGATTTACTCTTGTCTCCCTGGTGAGCTCTGTTCCTCCCCATTTTAGTGCCTGCCGGGTGCTCAGCCCCAAAGACTACTGCGACTGGTCTCCCTCCTTCACCTAAGTAACGCTCCTTCTTATCTCCCGGTTCCCAGCTGACGGGTCACTAGCAGAGAGAAAGCTTCCCAGGCCCCTGGGCCTATGTCAGGTCTCTCGAGGGTGTCTCATCTCCATCAGCGCCCAGGACCTAAGGACAGTTAATGATTCCAGGATTGGGGGGTTCCTGCCCATCACCCCCTCCAGAGCATGCTCCATGCAAATGTGTACCCCACCTGTCCTGTGGGCCTTTGCCTCCCAAAGCCTCCCTCGGGGCCTTATTCACAGTGCTTGTATTGAATGGGATGAACAAACAGAGGACTGAATGACTAAAGGTCTAGAACACTGGCCTGCACAGGTGGTGCCAAATCAACAAAGCGACGATGAATTCCACTGGAAGGGTTTCCTAGCAGAAGTAACCACTGAGCTGGATTTTAAGGGAAAAGCCAGAGTTTCCCTTTCAAGATGGCCTGGGGAAGTTTCTACAAGGTGCACCCCCTTAGCCAGCCTTGGAAGGGGGCCATCTTTTACTTTCTTATTGCTCAATAGTACCTAGCTATGGGAAGAAGTCCAAATATTACTGAAATGTCCAAGTGCTGCAAGTTGCCAGCCTTATTCCTACCCCCTGGGCATAACCACTAGTCCCAGTGGGTGTTCCCCTCTTCCCAGACAGACTTTTTTACACTTTCCCCCTAGTGATTAAGTTATTTTAAGGAATGTTTTATTCCACCCTAAAAGGTGTATCTGTGTTATCCCAAGGAAGCGGCTGACTCCTCCCTTCACGTAAGTGGGGACCTTGGGCAGGCCTACGGGAGTTTTAGGCCATTGTTTATCTTCCAAAGGCCCCAGAAGATGCATCAGAAGAGATCTTTGTTGCAATAAGGCAGGTCTGGCTTTAATTCCCAACGCCTGGGAAATGGGTTTTAGTCTGGAGAGACCTTCCAGTAGGTACAGCGACTGTTGGGTTCTGGTACGAAAAGGGCGGAAAAACAAGACCTACCAGGAAATCTTACTAGAATGGAAAACGTGGATAGTGTGAAGGTCTTGATTCTCCCTGATTCCCAGGCTCAGGTAGCTGACTTGCATCGAGGGTCCCACATGGGGCTTTACGTGTGTTGTTTCGTTCCATCTTCATGACAACCCTGCAAAGTAGGTCCTCCTGTGTTCATCCCCATTTTACAGATAAGGAAACAGGGTCAGAGAAGTGAAATATCTTGCCCCAAAGTCAGCAAAGCACATAAGTGTGAGAGCTAGGATTTGGGCCGAGACAGCTGGCCCCAAGGCCTGCAAGCCTCATTGCTTGGCTCTTTTGGCCTCTGGCCAAGGCCGAGAATGGAAGACGTGGACTCAGAAGTCCCAGCTCATCCCCTTAGCTTTGGGAACTGGAAATCTTTGAATTTCTCTGAGTCTCAGTTTCAAACCTTATAATTGGGGATGATAATTGTCGTCCCACAGTGTGGTTGGGGTGACTAAATGGAATTGGACGTGATTATTTGGACAACTCTAGCACTTCCTAGAATTCTCATGAGTGCCTCTTAGCCAATTTCACAGCACCTTAAAGATGGCAAAGCTTAGCTGAGACCCCTGAGAAGAAGGAGGCTAAATGAGAGGAACCATTGGCACCGAAGTTGGGGGAGGGTGGGAGTGACAGCTGTCCTTCCCCCCAAGCTGGCTGCACCGGTTCCCACCCTCAGACCCCGTCTCCAGCTGTGTTATCACTGTGGATTCGTGACCAAAGCAGCTCTTCTCATGACTGCTTTTTTAACCATTGTTTTATTGTCTTTGCTAAGTAATTTGTGCTTATTGTAAAAAGTCAAATAACACCAGAAAAGTAAAAATACCCATTTTTTAAAAAATACTCATTTTTTAAAAGTACTCTGTGTTTTCAACATAATTCACTTTTTGGTTCTTTGCATGTGGGGCATAGACTCCACATTACCCAAAACAGATTTTTTTTTTTTTTAAATAAGCCTATGAATACCTCCCTGCCCTCGAGTCCCATGAGAGGATCGTGGGCAGCGTGAATAAGGAAAGGGAACCTCTTGAGTGAGTCAGGTGTGCATTCCCAACTCCAGCAGACCAGAATCAGGTTTTTCTCTCGCTTCGGACTGTCATGTTTCTTCAACACCGCGTGGGGGGAAGGCCGACCTTGGTTTATAACATGCCCTGTGAAATGTCTATTTTTTTTTCTTTAAAGTCCAGACACTGGCAGAGAATGTAAATACGCCTCCTCTCCTGCTCCACGGCCTCTTTCTTCCAGCAAACATGTGTGAAATCTGACACGTATTTGTGCGCAGAGGCCCACTGTCTGATTCGAGATGACAAGGCTGTTCCCCATGTGTCTGTCAGGGGCTCCAAGCCCCCAAAGCCAAATGAGACCAGATGGGAGACCACAAGGCCAGCCCCCTGCCCTTTTGCAGTGTGTCGTCACCTCGCCCGCGCGTGCGTCGAGTGAGCAGACCAATGAGGTCAACTCCATCTCTGAGCTGGGCTCAGCCAATGCGAGGGCTTTCCACACCTACTCACCATGCTTCTGCGGCCCCACGCTGGCCTTAGCCTGACCACCTGCACTGGGTCACCAGCTTAGCCTTCCCTGATACACAACAGATGCAGGAAAAGAGCTCAGGGACACAGTGGGGAAACAGGTCTTCCTGGCTGGGGCTGAATGAGGGGAGCGGAGATCATGGCATTCTTCACGCCTCCGGCTGTGTCAGCGTCCACGTGGATTTGCAGTCCTGGTGGACAGAGCAACATACTGATAACACACAGAGCGTCTTCAGGGCTTTACAGTTGGCCAAGAACTTGCACATTAGTGACCTCCTTTCAACCTCTTAATCACTGTAAGGAGAGCAAGGATGCCATCCCTAGCTCACAAAGGAGGATCTTGGGACTCGGGAGGGCTGAGTGGTTTGCCCGTGGAGGGGTGGGGCTAGACTTCCTTCTCTCTACTCTCCCCCCAACACATGCCTGGAGAGCTCCCTATAATCTCCGGGTCATGGGGCAGAGGAGGAACTTGGAGGACTGACTGTCAGGTTCTGGCTCCTGACCCCCTCAGGTCTCCTTTCCTCTTGGGGCCCCATTTTCAGTCCCCTCCTGGGATCTGTGCAGGAATGATGTGCCCAGTGCCTAGGGTAACCACATGGCCTCCTGCTTCCCCAACCCCCCCCCTCACCCCCACCCCACACCCCATCAGCAGCTTGTCACAGTCTAAGCAGAAAGTTTACAGTGACTGGTGGCTGACGTGTCTCTTTGTGGACTGCTAGGGAGCACGCAGGCCAGGATTCTTTCTCAGGCTGTCCCAGGTGATATTTTTCAAACTTGTTTTTGAAAAACCGAAAAATCAAGTCCAGTTAGTGTCTCGCTGTTCCAGAAGGGGTTGCCGTGGGTAGCATCAGACGAGGTGATCCTGAATTGCCCCAGGGTAGAAACAATCACTGAGAGAGAAACTCGGTTTGTGACCTGCAGGAATTTGAAGGAGTGACACACAAGAGATGTGTTGGCCTTGGTTCTAGGACTCAGGGCCGATCAAAGACCCCAGTGTTAGCTGTGACCCCGGCCACTCATTTCCACTCGGATTTACTGGTGACCACACTGCAGGGCATAAAATCAACCTACAAACGGCAGCCATTTGGCTGTAATTTGCATAAAAGTCTGCCCACAGAGATCCGCCTTATTTAAACAGCCTTCAGTCTTAAATTCTAGAAGGAACTTGCCCTCTTTTCCCACAGCAGGCTTTCCTCCTGGCCCTTCCCAGGCATGACTGTCTGCTTATATCAGAAGGGCAGGAAAAAGACCAGAAAGGTAGCTGGGATGGGCATGGCAGTAAGCCCGCCAGTAATTTTGCTGGCTGAATTGGAACAAAATGGTCCTATTACATGAATAAGGATTCAAGTGCTATGCCAAGAACTTGGAAACATGATCTCGTTTCATCTTAAAACTAACCCATTAGGTAAAAGTGTTACTTTCCCCATTTTGCGGGTGAGAAAATTGAGGCTCAAGGAAGTTCATTAACTTGCCTAAAAATACACATCAGCAGGGAACGATGAGAGCCAGACCCAGAACTGTCTCACTCCAGAACCTTGGGCTTTAAGCTCTTGCCCAGTGTAGACCAGACTCTCAAACTCCGGGTGCAGGTTGGAGGCCATATTTGTATTTTGGCCTTGCCTATACTTCTGTAAGGAAAATGTTACTAACAAGCACCATCAATGAGAATCCTGGAAGAGAGGGCCTTTCTTCCAGTTGATTCTGGGACGAGTTTATTCTGAAGTTAACAATTCAGTCACATTGGGGAGGTTCAGCCTTGATTCTCTGAAGGCTCCATGCTGGCACTATGGGGTATAAAATTAGTACAAAAACTCAATTTTTGGAACCCGGGCTTGCCTAATAAAATACAGATACCCGGTTAAATCTGTATTTTGGAAGAATGGTGAATATAATTTTAAGATGAATATATCCCATGATACATTTGGGACATACTTACCCTTTGGACATTATCCACTGTTTATCTGAAATGTGAAATTAATTAGGCATCCTGTATTTTTGTTTGCTAAATCTGAAAACCCTTCTGAAACTCAAAACAAATATATCTGAACAAACCTGAAAAGAGAAAAAAATGATGTGGCCCTGGTCTCCAATGGTCTCTCAGAAATATAGTTAATATGGTAATAAAAATAATATTAGTTAAACACTGGAACACCAGTATTTCTGGGACGCTTGAATGGCTTCTGTAGGATCAACGTTTTTGGATACTCGAATTAGAATTGGCCAGATGGTTGCTGTATGTCTAGGAGGTGACTTTCGACTTCTGACCCATGATTTCCAGTCCGGGCTATACATGGGAATCATCTTGTTAGCATTGAAAACTATCAGTGCCTGGGCTCTACCCCAGAGATTCTGAAGTTATTAGTCTGGGGTGTGGTCGAGGCACAAAGATGACAGGCTGGCAATAAAGATCCCTCACATTCCAAAGCTTCGCAACTGGTGTGTATGAAATGGTGGTTCAGGTGTTTAGGAGAGGGGATGCTCTATGACTGGAAGAGTCCCAGTCACCTCCCTGGAAGAACAGGGAACCCAACAGGGTGAAGGGTGGGGAAGGTTTGGATAAAGAGAGAGGAGCAGGCAGTGAATGCCAGGGGGAAAGAATGACTTGGAGCCAAAGAGTAGCAAAAACTGTGTGAACCAGCTACAGAAAACAGAGCCGTCAGATTAAAGCAGCACATCTGAGTAAAAGCAAAATTTTTTATTGAATTGTTTTTATTTCTGTGTATAAAAATAATACATGAAGTTGGGGGAATTTAGAAAATACAGTAAAACAAGACAAAGAAAAAAGACATTGCCAGTCAATCTGTCATTAAATGGAAACCACTTTTAAATTTTGACTATTTTTCATGCCTTTTGGACATTGTTGAGAACATTTCGGAGTTATATCACAAGCATTTCACCACGTCATTAGAAATCCTTCATGAGGGCACCTGGGTGGCTCAGTGGGTTAAGCTGCTGCCTTCGGCTCAGGTCATGACCTCAGGGTCCTGTTATCGGGTCCCGCATTGGGCTCTCTGCTCAGCAGGGAGCCTGCTTCCTCCTCTCTCTCTGCCTACCTCTCTGTCTACTTGTGATCTATCTCTGTCAAATAAATAAATAAAATCTTAAAAAAAAAAAAGAAATCCTTCATGAACATTTGTACTGGCTCCAATTGTTGCCACAATATTGAGGTAGCTAGCAGAAGGATCTCAACCTTCTGCCCAAAGCTGGATGTTCAGGTTTTGCCCAATTTTTCACGTATTTGGAGAGTTACTTCTAGATTTGTAAGAAGTGAATGGGAGAGTCCAAATACAGGACTTTTCCTAGTACTCCGTGGACTGAAAGCATGTGCAGAACCCACCCTCAAACCGTGAGCTTGCAAGTCCTAGAGAAGAGCTTCAACATTCAAACTGATCGTCAAGTTCATCCCCAAAGTCAAAATGGTGCCCACCTTGGGGCACTCTAAGCGATGTGTTGGGCTTTCTCTCCTTGGCCCCAAATCACAAGTCCTAGCAAACAGAGGTGCCACTTCTCTTCATTACAGACTGCTGTCTGGCTGGAGAACTACTGTTGGGACCTACGATTTTTTTAACACCCAATTAAATTGGTATAATTGGACGGAATTGCAACTTCTTTGCCTCCAGCTGTGAGCCATAATCTGTTTCACACCTGAGTGTTGTTTTACTTGATTTTTAGGACTTTTCCCAGAGTTTTGGAGATGGTTCCCACTTTTCAGTGTGTAGATGATTTTTCCTTTATTTGAAGGAGTCATTGGCAGTTGGACTATCATTGTTAACCAATCCTTTGGGCTAAGATTCTACTTTGACCTCGAAGTTTAAGCATCTAACTCTCTCTGAGGCCTGCTGTTTAAAATGCCTAAGCAATACAGAAAAAGTCTGGCCAGGAAAAACTCTTGGTCAAGCTTGAGACTCAGATCTTGGCTAGCTGTGAACAAAATGGAATCTCGTTCAGGGCTCCTCTGGCCCAATTCCCAAGCCTGTGGGAATGACTAGTAGATCACGCCATTGTGTTACCTTCTGATCAGTTTTAAAGACATGAACCAGATATACATTTTGTGGGTTGGAAGATAAATTTAATTGGAGAAGACCAAAGCAGTGTGAAGTATACTTGATATAACGGTGTTTCATTAGATTCCGTAGTGGAAAAGAGGTTGAGGGATGTTATTTGGATTTATTATCAGTACTCATTTCCTCCCTTAGGACACTCAGCCTCATGTTGGATCAGTGGTTCTCACACTTGAGTGTGCCCCAGAATCACCTGGAGGGTGTGCCAAACTCCAGGGAACTGGACCCCACTTCTGATTCAGTAGCTAAGGGGGGTGGGGTCCAAGAATTTGGCCCTCTAACAAGTTCCTAGGCAATGTTCTTGCTGTTGGTCAAGAGATTGACTTTGAGAATGACCATGTTAGATGTTAAAGTCCCCTTAAGAAATATCTAGTCCTATTGCAATTCCTCCTCCATTTTCCACCTCTTTCATTTCCTGAACAGCCATCACTCATCAGTCCTGCTTCTCTTTCCTCATGGGTCCTTTGACTAACCTTGAAATCCTTCCAATAGAGCAGTTTAGGACCTTGCTCCCCAATGTGCTCCAGGGTCCAGGAACATCAGCATCACCTGGGAGGAATTTGGAACTTGAAACCCCTCCCCCCAATCTGCATTTGACAAGATCCCTGGATGATCCACATACAGAATAAAGTTTCAGAAGCATGCGTCCAGGCAACCAGGATTACCCTGGAAGTGAAGCCTGTTTGTTTGATATAGACCAACCATTTTATTTTGGAAATGAGAAACAAAAGCCCACATAGGTCAAACAACTCCCCTCCTAGAAGCAGCAGATTTTTCTGGGCTTGCAGAAGTGACAACTTACTTAAGAGCGTCAGTTGATAACTTTCAAAATCCATCACCAACCCCAAATCCCACCACCTCTAGTGATAGCCCTGCATTTTTAAATGGGTCTTAGAAATGGAGACATCTGGGGACTTCAGGAGAAGATGGGCTAATGATTGAATATTAGTGGGGCCAACTAGGCCCTTCTGACACCCCCACCCCAAACAACTGTTCCTGGCTGGAATTCTGGGCCACAAGGATCCAAGGCTTCATTCCATTCACTTCTGCTCTCCACAGAATGAGGCAGGGGACCTTGTATTCAGTAGCCTTGTAATCCTAGAATGACACTTGTGTTTCTTTTCTCAAAAACATCCCACAACATTGTAGGAGGTCCAGAGAGAAGAGACTACAGTTTTGGGATACCCCAGACAAGGTTTGTATGAAGCTGTGTACTCTATTTAAGATGAGAAGGGAAAGGCCCAGCACAGGCTTGAGCATAGAGTGGGACGGACCCATGGCCGAGTCAGTTGTCAAGTCCTCAATTCTGGCCAGAGGAGCCATTGGAGAGGGTGTCCAGGGCTAGGAGTCAGGGGTGAGTGGTACAGGTAGCCCCAAATTACCCATCAGGCTGGTGTGATTAGATCCATCTACCACCATCCTCAGTTATTAAAGAAACAAAGAGAGTGGTTCTTAACTTTAATTGTGGAGTCTTCAGAGAATCTAGTGGAAGCTATGGACCCTCTCTCATCAAACAGAAGTGCGCATTTGGGTCATGTGCATTTGTGAACACAATTTCAGGGGTTTTAGAACCCCTGAGGCCCAGCCGTGGATCTCTAGGGGATTCAAAGACCCCAGGCAAAGAACTCTTGATCAATGCTCTGAGTAAGTGCTTGTTCAAAGCACACAGCTGGTTTGTGGCAGAAAGGGCACCAGGTCTCCCAACTCTCTGCTCAGGGCTCATTAGAAGACCCCCAAAGTCTACCATTCAGAGAAACTTAAAGAAATAGCTCAAATTTAGGAATTTAACCTAGTTGAGCTCAAACCTCAAAATACCGTCTTGCCTGTAAATCTCTGAAAGTCAAGTGAAAAGCGAAGGTCTGGGCGGATGTGTTCAGTCTACAAATATGTATTTAGTACTGACTATGGAAGAGCCTGTTCGAAGCACAGGAAAAAGCAAAGATATTGGCTCTGCCCTTGGGACGTCTATGGTCTAGCCAGGAAGACAGAAAAGGAACAAGCACTAGTTATTACAAGTTGTGGCTTAATGAGCATTATAAAGGTTATCTTGAACTCTTTGGGAGAAATTGTGCTAAATAAATGATTAACTTTAATACTATAAATAGCATTAACCCCCGTGTTTATGAATAATTAAAGGTGCTTCCATTACGGAAACACAAGGCTCAGGGTCTCTCTGTTTTGCTGTGCCTTCTGTGAGTGCTCTCCTCTCTCTGTCCCTGCCTGGAGCTACAGCTCTAGCACATTCCTGTGGGTTTTTCACCTGGCTGCGAGCACTGGTGTCTGTCGTGCCCGTGGGAGAGAGATGGAGTGAGCCATTCGGAGCCACAGCCAGACTCACTGATCCGAGTCGTCTGTAAATATTTATAGTATCTGCGGCACTCCTTCTTACATCAAATTCCGGGGATAATCAGAAAAACTAATGAACTCAAGTCAACCCCATGTTACACTATGATAAATATTTACATGGTGCGTTTTAGGACAATGGCTATGGAGCTGTGGGGAAGTGGCGGTGGCCATTTTGTTCTAAAGAAGAATCACTCTATTTCCAAACGTCCAGAATGAAGTTGGGAGAGGATGAAGCATCCCATTTGGGGAACTGTTGGTGCTCTGGCCCATTCTCATCTTGTCACTCGGAAGCTCACCCTCTTTATATGTGGGTAATGGATTTGTGGGGATGGATGTTTTTCAGCACAGTGGTTGAGTCCATCAGAGATGGGAGGTTTGGTGAATGGCGCTGGGTCTTTTAGCCCCTTAAAGTTTATTATAATGTGGGTTTTTTTGTTTTTATTTTTGTTGTTGTATTGTTGTTGTTTTAAGTTCTGAGTATATGAGAAGGCGGTAAGGGGAACTCCCTTACTTGCAGAAGTTATAACTTGGTGGGCCAGTGGTAACTGTCTTAGTCCATTCGAGCCACTGTAACAAAATACCATGGTCTGGGTGGTATTTTGTTATATATATTATATAAACAATAGAAATTCATTTCTCAGAGTTTGAGAGGCCAGAAGTCAGATCAGGGAGCCAGGATGGTCGGGAGAGGGCGCTTTCCCAGATTACAGCCTTCTCAGCATGTCCACACATGAGGGGAAGGGCAGGGAGCTCCCTGGAACCTCTCTTTATAAGGGCACTAATTCCATTCACGAGGCCCCACCCTCATGATCTGAACTCCTCCCAGAGATCCCACGTCTTAAGACCATCGCCTCTGGGGATTAGGATTTCAACATATGAATTTCAAGGACACAAAAACATGCAGACAGTAGCCATAAAGAAAGACCCACAACCTGAAATGTGTAACACTAGGAAGGGGTCCCACGTGTCCAGAGACTTTTTTATTTTTAAAGCATCCGGTGAGAGAGTGTGGCTGGGCTCTCCTCTCTCTACGGAGCTGAGCCTCAGAGCTCAGAGCCCTTGGGCAATCACAGCTCAGAGGTGTTGGAGTCTGACATGCTTTGCTTTGCTCATCTCTCACCACTTGGCCTGGGTTGGGCTTGGCGGCCCTGGGATGCTGGGCTGTGTGGGGGAGCCAACTGAGCTCTCTATGACCCTCTTCCTACCACCACCGAGGAGATCACAGATGTCAGCATGTTTTCCAGATGGGGACCAGATCTCCGCTCACATCTGGTGTCTTATCGCACATCCGGGAAGGAAGTGCTGAACGAACTCAGGAAAGATGCATCTGGGACGGAGCAGAAATGCTGTCTCCTGAAACAGTCCTTATCAAGATTTTTTTTTTTTTTTTAAAGAAAAGGTGCCCCCAGACTATCTGAATCCAAACCCTAGGCTGGTGAAGACTGGGCGCATATCAACATAGGCAGGGCAGGTCCAGGGCCAATGTGAGGCACCCTTTTTGTGGCCTCAACTCAGTTAGAAACCCAGTTTGGATGATTCCTATTTAAATTCATCCTTCCATCTCAAGAAAAAGACAGTACTTCCTGCCAGTTTAAAAAAAAAAAATTCCATCATGTCTCCATTGTGATCTGCTCTGACTGACACATGAGGAGGCTGGTATGTATAGAAGTCTACCCCCAGCTTTGACCATTTCCTCACTTAGACAATGAAGATGTTAGAGAGAAAAGTTGTTGTGGTTGTTTTTAATGAAAAGTTGGGAAAAAAAAGAAAAGTTGAAAATATGTCTTGACTTTTGGAGGACTGAACTAACTTATGAGATCAGTCAAAAGGACTGAGCCAACTTCGAGAAAGAATCAAGGATTCTTGTGCCGACCTCAAGCATACCAGGCAGCCAATATCGTCACACACACCTATCTCTGGTGTGGGGATGGAGGAAGCCATTTGGCCAGATGCCTTCTCTCATACCATGCTTCCTGTGCTCTGTCTCTTCCAGGTGTGGCTCTGCCATCCAGGAAAACCCATTTCCTGCCAATCTCTTGGGGACTTTCAGCAAATGATCTTTCTCATTGTCATTTTGTGCATTTAGGGTTTGCTCCCTGAGGTTCCCTAAATGGTTCTAGGAAGTTCAGGCCTGAAAGCACTATGCTCAGCCAAATAAAAGGAAGCCAAGATCATCTCATGGAAATGGCAAAAAGAGTCATTGTTTTGAGGAACATGGCTGAGTAGATTTTCGGACTTGAGCAATGACCAGGGCTGGACATTTTTAGCAGCAGAAGCCAAAAAGGAAATGCCTGGGCGACACGGTGTCTGCCTTCTCATAGTGTGGAACCTACCCATTCATTAGCATCATCTGCTGAGTGGCTGTGGATGGAAATGGAGAAGTTCGAAGGCATAGCAAAATTAGTAGGAACAGTCTGTAACTGGGCGGACTGTGACATAATTTTCCGTGATCACGTGAAAAGCCAGAGGCTAATTCTATTCTATCTCCTAAACCTTTTTTACTTTCTACTGGACACCAAGTTAGTATATCTTTATGGCCAAGCTCTGACCTTTGTTGAGGACTTGTCCCCAAGATTTTGTGATTTTGAGATCCCCAACTCTGTCCACCCACTGACTCAGATCAACCAAGAGTTGTGGTCTCCTGAGATGTGTACCTAGCTGGTGATACATGACATCTCTAGCAGGAGGGAGCAAGAGTGAACGATTCTTTGGTTTCCTCATCTATAAAATGGAGATGATTTTTCTTGCCCCTTGGAATGGCTAGAATGCCATGAGACAGACAATATATGTGAATCATGAGAAGCAGTGTTGCTCCAGCAAAGAGGGGGCATAAAGGGGAGACACAGAGATCTACAGCTCTGCTGTAGTCACCCATAGATGGAAAGACCTAGGGTAGTGCTTCTGTTCTCTCTCTCTCGGAAGATTTATTTGAGAGAGAGAGAGAGAGAAGGAGAGAGAGCATGCTTGGCAGTCAGGGGAGGGGCACCAAGAGAGAATCTTCAAGCAGACTCCCTGATAAGTAGGGAGCCTGACATGGGGCTTGATCCCACAGCCCATGAGATCATAACCTGAGCTGAAACCAAGAGTTGGATGCTCAACCGACTGAGCCACCCAGGCATCCCAGACCTAAGGCAGTGTTTTTTAACTCTTTCTTTGTGACATAACTTATTTGAGAATCAAATGAAGGCCATGGCTTCTCTCCATATTAAAAAAACAAAAATAAAAACAACAAGTGAGAATGACCGCAAGCTTTCCTGAGCACTTACTATGTGCCAAGAGTTCTGCTGAGTGCTTCCATGGACTATCTAATCTCTGACCAGTCCAAGAAGGCAGATACTACTTATTATTGCCAAGTGCAAATATTGAGCCATAGGAAGTTCAATCAACTTGGCCACAGCCATACTTCGGGTATTAATTTCCTGGGGCTGCCATAACAAAATACAACTGAGTGACTTAAAACAACAGAAGTTGATACTCTCACAGCTCTGGAGGCTGGAAGTCTGAGGTCAAAGTGTCCATGGTAGGGCCATGCTCTCTCAAAGGCTGGAAGGAAGAATCTATTCTAGGTCTAGCTCTGAGCTTCTGGAGTTGCTGGAGTTCTTGGCCTTTCTTGGTTTGCTGCTGAATACCTGAGCTTCTGGCCCTGTTGTCACAGGACATTCTTCACATGTGCCTTTCCTTGTGTCTTCTTCCCCTCCTCTTCCAAAGATGCCAGTTGTACTGGCCTAAGGCCCACTCTAATGACATCTTCTTAACTAGGACAACTGCAAGGGCTCTCTTTCCAAAGAAGGTCACATTTCAACGTGCTGGAGGTTGGGATGTCAACATTTTGGGGGGAGGCCAATCAACCCACGACATTGAATGAGTAGTAAAGTCAGGATTTGGCTCCAGGTGTCTGGGTCCAGACCCTGACTCCTAACCACCATATTGAACTATGTCCATAAAACACACATATGCTCTTACCAGTCAGAATGGCTAAAATTAACAGGTCAGGAAATGACAGATGCTGGCGAGGATGCAGAGAAAGGGGAACCCTCCTACACTGTTGGTGGGAAAGCAAGCTGGTGCAACCGCTCTGGAAAATAGCATGGAGGTTCCTCAAAAAGTTGAAAATAGAGCTACCCTACTACCCAGCAATTGCACTACTGGGTGTTTACTCTAAAGATACAAACGTAGTGATCCGAAGGGGCACGTGCACCCGAATGTTTATAGCGGCAATGTCCACAATAGCCAAACTATGGAAAGAACCTAGATGTCCATCAACAGAAGAATGGATAAAGAAGATGTGGTATACACACACACACACACACACACACACACACACACACACACACACACAATGGAATACTATGCAGCCATCAAAAGAAATGAAATCTTGTCAATTGCGACGACGTGGATGGAACTAGAGGATATTATGCTGAGCAAAATAAGTCAATCAGGGAAAGACAACTATCATATGAACTCCCTGATATGAGGAAGTGGAGCTTCAACGTGGGGGGTTTGGGGGGTAGAAAAAGAATAAATGAAACAAGATGGGATTGGGAGGGAGACAAACCATAAGAGACTCTTAATGTCACAAAATAAACTGAGGGTGGCCGGGGAGGGGGCTGGGTCGGGAGAGAGTGGTTGGGTTATGGACATTGGGGAGGGTATGTGCTATGATGAGCACTGTGAAGTGTGTAAACCTGGCGATTCACAGACCTGTACCCCTGGGGCTAATAATACATTATATGTTTATAAAAAAATAAAAAGATTAAAAAAAACACACACACATATGCACACACACCAACATATCATATACAATGCCGAGGATTTCTGGACCCCTCGAAGCCACCATAAACCGTTAAGTGGTTAGAGTGCCCTTCCCTTCCCTCAAGGGGACAGGTAGCTCAGACAGCCAGGGCTGCAGAGATAGTGAACCTGGAAGGCTGTGAGCAGGAGGCAAAGAAAGAACTTTGACAGAAGCAGACCCTAGAGGCAGAGCTCTGGAGCCCTTAGCCTGGGGAGTTTCCTGAGTATTCTCTGGACAAATGGGCATGGTCCACAGAGGATCCAATAGAAACCAGGCAGGCTAGGACTTCCTTACTGCCATTATTTTTAAGTCCCTGTTACATGTCCAGCATGGTGCTAGGGAGCAGGGATCCTAAGGTAGATCTACAAGCCATCTTGACCCTCCAAAATTTGGAACCTGGTAGTATAAAAGTCAAGAGATGCCATGACTCAGAATCCTGGTGTATGGGCAACAGTCAAACAGATAAACAACTCAAACCTCTGGAAAAGCCAGCTACCTGTCAGAAATCAAGATCTCAGCCATGGGGACAGGACAGCCACGGGGCGACCTTGGATCACCAAGGTCAGGCGATGCCCGAAATCCAGGCTGCTCTTCTCATGGTTTTCAGACTGCCTGGTCCTACTGCGTCCCTGTGCTCGTGTATGTGCTGTGACTTCAGCAGGAAAAGCTCTCCCCTGTGTTGTGGGGCGCATTCCTCTTTGTCCTCTGCATTTCAGGGTTACGTTCTCGGTGGGCTGCTCCCGACTTGGCCCCCATCACTCTTTTTTCTTCTGTCTTCTGGGACCATCACTTCCCTGTTTCTCACCTGTCTCACCCAGCAGACAATGGGACCCTTGGAGGCAGAATATCACCTTCTTCATCCTTGGGTCCCTAGAGCCCAGGACAGCAACTCTCCTCATGAGACAGTTGATGTGCAGGGAGGTCTGTTGATGATGACAAGTAAGGGCAGAGACCTGGCCCCATCGGGTGGAAAGGAGTGGCTGGTGATGTGGCAGGCGTGTCCACCTCTGATGCTTCTATGGAACTGTGGGATCTTCTAATCCATGCCTTCATGCATAAGGATACAGCTCAAAGGCATGTGCCGCAGGTTCAAAACCTAGCTCCCAAACTTCTGTGTCCTCGGGCAAATTCCTAGACCTCCTTGATCCTCAGTTTTCTCACCTGTCAGATGGTGTCATTAAGCACACTACCTGTTCGGCTGCAGGTGGGGGCACGGAGGGTGCGTGGGAGAGGGAGAGAGAGTCGAGAAACATAGTTCGTACAATTTCCAGTACATAAATAAGCCCTCAGTAAGCAGTTATTATTGTAAGGAATATATCATTGTCATTAGGATAACAATGATAGGATAATGATAGGACAATAATAATATTATTAATTATTATAATTAATAATAATTGAAGGCACCTCCACAGACCAGGGCTGGGGCCTTAGGTTAGCTTAATAAGGAGCATTTAATGCAACCCCTTTCACCAGACACAGCTCTCACAATGACCAAAATCCTTTCAGGATTGGCAAGAATGTTCTTTCAAAGGATGCGGCCTCCCAACACAAGGTATATTTCCTTATTTTTTTTAAAAGATATTTATTTATTTATTTATCAGAGAGAGAGAGAGAAAGCGGTGCGCAACAAGCAGGGAAAGTGGCAGGCAGAGCAGGCAGAGGAAGAAGCAGGCTCCCTACTGAGCAGGGAGCCCGATGTGGGACTTGATCCCAGGACCCTGAGATCATGACCCAAGCCAAACGCAGATACCTAACCGACTGAGCCTCCCAGGAGTCCCACAAAGTATATTTTCAAGACACAAATGTTTCTTTAAAAAAATATTAAATTTTCAGGGGTGCCTGGGTGGCTTAGTCGGTTGAGCATCTGCCTTCAGTTTGGGTTGTGATTTGGGGGTCCTGGGATCAAGCTCCCCCCTTGGACTCCTTGCTCTGCAGGGACTCTCCTTCCTGCTCTCCCTCTGTGCTCTCTCACTCTCTCTCTCTCTCAAGTCAGCAACTAAAATCTTAGAAAAATAAAAAATACAAATCACATTTTCAGGGGTCTATTACCCTTTCAACAATAGTCCATGCATCCTGCAAGTGAGGCTTTTGATCTTTTCTCCTCAGAAGGATTGGGATGAGGAAATAGAAGTCATCATCAGAGTGGGCTGAGATCCCTGGAGAACAGAGGGACGCAGGCACCTTGTAGGAACATGTGCTCCCTGGCGGGGATTGAAAACAGAGCTTGGAAAGGACGGCTCACCGAACTTCTCACCACGAAACCTTGGAATTTTCTTCCCATGCATTTTAAAGATCTCCCTTCCTTCCATATTCAGGTCCGTATCTCTGAGCAGTAAGAGTTTAGAGGCCATTCTGAAGTGACTCAGCATGATGTTGTAGATTTGAGCTCTGGTTCTCATACCGTCACCAGCTCTCTGTGTGTCTTTGGGCAGGTTACTTAACCTCTCTGAGCTTGGTTTCCTCATCTACAAAAGGAGCACTGGACTAAATGATAAAGGTGCTTTCCAGTTCTTGCTTTATTGATGTTTATGTCAGGGAGGTAGCTTTTCCCCCAATCGGCCTGTGTCCACCTCATAGTGTGAAACTCCCATCCATGTGGAGAAGGTCAGCCAGAGCTGCACTCAAATCCCAACACACCCACCTAACCAGGTAAGCGGCTTGGGGCACGTCTCTCGTTATCACCAAACCTCAGCTTTCTCTTCTGCATGAGAGAGCCCTCACCCGCTTTGCTGGGCTATGGCACAGCCTAAATGAAGTAACATCTCCATCTTCTAGCTCAGCACCAGCCAGGCCTTGGGGAAGGTTGGTTTCTCTTTCTCTCCGATATTCATCATCGCCAACTTCCTTTCCCAGTCCAGACACTCCGTCTTCCCTTCCCATTCTGGCACAGTCCAGACCAGGAAAGTGAGAGTCATGGGGCAAAAAAACACCTTCCCCCATGAGCCCTTGGGCCAGCCCTGTGTTCCATCCCTCTTCCCCAAATTGCAGCTCAGTGCCCTTTCCAAATTCATGAACATTCCCCTTCCGACGATGAGGACACAGGCAGCATCCACTGCCCTCAGCAGGCTCTGTACTGAGCGCTTTCAGGGCATTCTTCCCATCCTTTCACTTTTCACATGGTGAGGATGGTATTTTACCCATTTAATAGATGAAGAAACGGACAGTTGGGGAAGACCTGATAACTTGCCCCATCGGGAGGAAGACAGTCACTACACTGGACAGAAGCCTGACTTCTTGATGGACCAGGCACTGCCCCCTACTGCCCCGGGAGCAGACTTCCTGCCTCGGGTCACCTTGAGCATTTGGGTGGAGCTAAGTCAAAGCCATCAGGGCAGCGGGGCAGGGAGGAAAAGGATGTGTGAGGACAGTGGGGTTGGGACGGGTAGGCAACTGGAAGGGGAGGTGTCTCTAGGCTGGAAGTGAGGCTACAGCCTGATGAACTCCTTCCACCAGCATCCCCCCCGCACTGACCCACCCGAGCTGTGTGGCTGCCCCATGGAGAAGGGGGACCACGCAGTGGCATGGACAGTGTACAGCCCCCAGATGGCTGCCGGACTCCAAGCCCCAGCGGGGCCAACGGTTGTGCAGGGAGCTGGGAGCATGAGGCATAAGCCCAGTGTTACCCAAGGGCCAACTGTGACCCCGCAAGGCTTGGCTTACACCCCTGCATGTTCCTGTCTGGGAACAGGGCAAACTCTGCCCTGCAGCACGGGAGCAGTCGTGGTTACTCTCGTGTGTGCGTGTGTGTTTCCGCCGGCTGCCAGGTGCCCCTGAGCCTGCGGTGTAAAGAGGTTCTGGGAATGGTCATGGCTCCTCCCTGGCAGAGAAGACAGAGAGAGAGGAAACAAGGAGTGGGGACCATGAACCCAGAGGCTGGAGAGCAAGGCACCAGCTAGGAATGAGCGGAGCTCTCCAGGCCCTGGGCGAGGGTTTTTCTCCCCCCACCAACCCCCGTCTGCCCCCTGTACGTACCTTACGCTGGGTCCTGCCAGGGGTTTCTGTGCTCTGGGCATGGTCAGCTCATTTCCTGAAGCCTAAGGCAGGACTGTTCCATTCCAGACCCAGCTCTTCTCCAGGAGACGGCCCTGGAGTGGAAATCTCACAGCAGCAGAACCTAGTGGTTAACATTTCATTTTGTCTGGGTTTGAAGCATAGGGAGGCCAGGTTGGCTGTGTGACTTGAGCAAAAGGACCAAATGCTTGGGACCCAAATGCTTTCTCATCTGTAGACTGGGGATAAAAACAGGCCCTACCTTTTAGGTTCATTTTACGTGCACAAAGATGAGGAACGTAAAGCACTCGGCACTGGCTGGGGCATGTGGCGGGGGCTCATTAAAGGTCATTAAGGGTTCAGAATTCTTACTGGTAGCACATCCTACCCAGGAGGGGTCTTCGGGTCATAAAATTAATCCAACTTGGCAACTTTGCAGAAATCTATGACCCACACTTCCAGATCCAGCAGTGTGCCCTCCCAGACCAACAGACATCGGCCAATGACAATCACTAAACGTGATCCAACCCTTCCTGATGTCTGGGAACACGACAGGAGCATTTATTGTTTCTGACTTTAGCTGGTCTTCACTCTGACCCTATGAGTCAAGTACTATTCTATCTTCATCATCCCCAGTGTTAGGGGATGTTGTCATGTGCTCAAGGTTACACAGCTACAATGAGGCGAAGCCAGAGCTGCCAAGCAGGGGCCCTGAGCCTCTAGGTGATGCCGCCTCTTCAACTGTGGCTATGCAAACTCAGGTCACTTCTCATCTTGTAAAGTAGAGGGCCAAAGAAGATTCCAGAAAAGTGGCGAGTGGGCCTTTTGTCTCAAGTTGCCTTGTGATTTTGGTAGAGGCCCTGAGTCTCTGCAGCAGTGTTTAAACTTTTCCCTAGACCTAAAAGAAAATACATGAGCTTAACATTCCTTGTGGTCACCCAGAAACCAACAGAAATGCCAAATTCCACTTCAAAATCCACAATTCAATACAATGGAAGGAAAATGGGTAGTCTCTGTACTGGATTCGGTGTCCCCCCAGAAGATATATCACAACTCTGAAGGTCATCTCATTTGGAAATAGGGTCTTTCCAGATTTCATCAAGAGAAGATGAGGTCCTACTCGATTAGGATGATTCTAATCCAGTGACCAGTATGCTTAGAAGAGGAGGAAAATCTGGACAGCCACTGACAATAGGGGAACAAGAACATGTGATGCCAGAGGCAGAGGCTGAAGAGAAGTAGCTAGAAGACAAGGAAAGCCAAGGATTCCCACAATCCCCAGAAGTTAGGAAGTGGCAAGGACAAATTCTCCCCTGAAGCCCTCAGAGAGAGTATGGCCTTGCCAACACCTTGATTTTGGACTCCCGGTCTCCACTATAGTCAGCAAATACTTTTCTCTTGTTTAAAGCTGCCCAATTTGTGCTAATTTGTTAGAGCAGTCCTTCGAAACACATACAGCCTGCTAGAAGGGAAACTCTGGGGTCACCTTGGAAACGATTTCGTCTAATTACACCTGACAGATGGGGAAACTGAGGTGCAGACTGTTACGCAGGTCAGCTAGCTTAGGGCAAATCAACAATCACACCATGGAGAGCCACTGGAAGGTCAAAAGAGATGACAGCTGGGTGTTTTAAAATTCTCACTGATAGTGCCCCAAGTCACCAAACAGAGTGAACCTTCTACCCAGTGTAGGGTCTGGGGGATCCACGACACCACACATCAGATAAGAGTGCTTCTGCCCTCTGGGAGTGGGTCCCCTTCTTGGGAAGACATCACTAGACCTTAAGAAAAGTTGTATCCTGCCCCCTGCTCAGCACAGCATGCCTCCCCCAAGCAGACTGGGGCCTTGTAAAGCAGGATTTGACCATCAAGCAGGCTTATGGGCTCCATTCTTCATTCAAGGGAAGTCTCTGGCTGGGGTGGCTCGTTTCCAAGATGACTTTTTTTTTTTTATAAACATATTTTTATCCCCAGGGGTACATGTCTGTGAATCGCCAGCCAAGATGACTTTTTATTTGAAAAGTTTCCATACCAACAGATGTGGGCACAATGGCATTGACTTGGCTCCTCTCTCTCCTAGTTTAAAAATATTGAACACACCTGAAGACTCAGCTAATGATCTTTGGGAAGCATGCATAAGAAATCTTGAAGTGATTTTCCCATGTTTGGAAGACAGAGGCCAATGATCTTCTGAGGCCCCCTCTCTCCAC